>VYXF01012223.1:76103-120566 GCA_013397295.1 Polioptila caerulea
GGGTTGATTTCAGTAGTTTTAAAGTTGACTTCCTGATCTTGTCAATAGTATATGCACTCAAACTTAGTTTTTGGTTTACTGATATAACTTGTGAGCTCTCAGAGGCTTGACCTATTTGAATATCAAAATAATTTTGTGGCATATGTATATTTAGATGCCCTTGCAGAAGGAGAAGTGAAATCCTAAAGACAGATTCTGCTTTTGCTTTAAGAAGTAAAGTGTTTTAATTGTTTTTCAAAAATTCCTTTGAGGAATAGGAAGGTGTGAGACACAGAAATTACACCTCATGAAATGCAGCTCAAAATTGTACCCAAATGGAATGGGGAAAATTCTTACGGTAGTGCTGGGTATTTTCTCCTTTCCTGTCTGTCACTGTTACCCATTTGAGTAATGCAAGAATGTAATATTTCTAGCAATTCTTTACTTCCTGGTTATTGAGCTGTTCTGATTCAAGCTCTACTAAAACACTATTAGCAGCTCTTTGATGTTAATATAGTGAATATGCTTTAAGTAAAAATAAATAAAGATATCAGTTGTGCCATAATTCAAACTAAAGTTTTCTAATAATGTCATTGCTGTGAGAAGCAATGTTGTTGCTCGCAATGTTACAATGTTCTTGAAGCAATGTTACAACACTGTTGTAATTTTACATGAGAAACACCATTGCAGTTCTACTTTGTGTTCCTGAAACATGGTTCAAATGTAATATGCGGCTTTCAAGTGCATCTGGAACAGTAATCTCCTGTCCAAAATTTCCATTTACAGGGAAAAACCATTTAAGAGCTAAATCCTTTCTAATTATTTCTGAGATGTAACAGTTTTAGTTACGGGGCCTTACTCTGCATGTATGATCCTCTTTCCCTTCTTTTCCTGCTGCATCAAGGCAAGTGTTCTCAAAGCTGGAATTGGTAAAGCTTATAAAGTTAGTACAGTACTTTATAAAGCTCTTTGTGATCATAGCAATTAAAAATAAGAGCTCCTGAAGTTGGAATTGTGGCACAACATTTTGAATGTCGGGGTTATAGTTATTGTGTGCATGTCAGTAGCGAGTCAGGCTCTGACTGGCATGGCACAGACCAAAACCCATGAAAATTGAGTTGTATAAATGGGATATGAAGATCTCAGGATATTACAAAATAGTTAATATAAAATACTGGTAACTTGGGTTTTTGTTTGTTTTTTTTTTCAGTTGTAGAAGCATTCTTTCTGAGTGACAGAACTGAGCGGTATTTAGAAGTTGAGCTTTGCCCGTAAGTACAGCACTGAAAAAGTCCCCAAAGTTAATTTACACTTGCAGTTCTAATGCTTATGAGATACATGTATGAGGGAGACAAGACACAGAAATTGTGTCAGTGTGGGGAATGTACATGCTTGTGGCTGTATAATGCACCAATAACTTGACATAATTTTAGGAAACGTGTGCTCTGATTCTTTGACAGCCATGGGCAGTACTTACTGCTGCTGCTTTCTGGCAGAAGAAAAGCATGGAAAGTAAGTGGTCAAGTACATTCATAATGATTTTTATTTACCTACTTTCTGATCAGAAGATGGCCAATACCTCTTTTTTATTTTCTCCCCTCCTTTAACAGGAAGAACTTCCTTTGGAGTTTGAGGTGACCAGAATGAAAACCAAGTGGGAGGGTAAAGCTCTTCTTCCTTGGAGATATTTTCCACCATGCACTGACAAGTTCAATGCATTTGCAATTCATGGCTCTGGAGAAGAGAGAAAATATGAAGCTCTTTATCCTGTGCCTCCACACGAACTGCAGGAAGGACAGGAACCAGATTTGTAAGCATAAAATTAGCTCTTCTGTAAAATGGTTTCACTATTGTTGGAATACTTAAAAAAATCTAATCTGGTTTTTGGATTGAGTTCCCCTAGTGTTTTAGTACTTAGCTCTGGGTCTACTGGTGCTGTACTTGTATGAGGCATTGTGGCACTGTAATTAGTGCTTGGTTTCCACATTGGGTGCATAGCAAATTATGCATTCAGTGCCATTGGTATCTGCTTTTATCACCTTCCTCATCTAAATCATGGGTAGGTTGTTGTACTTTTCCTTCTTGACTTTACCTCCTCCTGAAGTGCCATTTAGTGATAATTTCACCAGATACATTTCCAGTAAATCTCTTCTGCTCATCCCCTGCTGTTCTAAAAGCTTTCACCTCTACCGATAGTTCCATGCTGTGGAAAAGATTGAAAAAAAAGACTAAACAAAACAAAAAAAATTTAAAGGATACCCAGTATCAATAGAAAAAAACAGAGAATTTGGATTTTTAAATTGTGCTTTGTGCCTGTTTAGTTTCTTTGGCTGTGAGGCTGAGATGATCTGATAAAACCTGTTACTCCTGGGCACTTTGTATAAATGAACCATCTCTAGAGGACTCACTGTAGTTCTCAGAAAACTTGTCACACAACATACAGTGATGGTGAAGTAGGCTAAGTTTTAGATAAATTACTCTTTATTGCCTTTATTTAAGAAAAAAATAGCTTCTGCAGCTATATACTTAAAAAAATCTGAGCTATTGCTAATAAAACACATTATCAGTGTTCTGTGACAAATGGATATTTTTATTTCTCTGTATTAAACTGGAGAATGGCTGTAATACTTTTCAAGAAGGAATTCTTCCTATAGTGCCCCTTTCAAAAAAAACACCTTGTCTTTTTCAGAGGTTGGTAACAGATGAAATTATGTAAAGAGACTGTTCCTTGCTGCTCTCGTTACTCTCAGTTTTTAGAGATTACTACAATAGTTAGGGCTTTGTTTATTTCTCTTTTGCTTGCAGTCATCGTTTGGAATTTTTCAAAGACTTGAACCTGAAAGAACTAACAGGAGAAGACTGGAAGCAGCCTGAATCAGATATATGGAAGTCTCTCAGTAAGTGAATGGATTGAGGCATACATTTTTATAATGTTGAAATTGGCTGAAGCTGCATGGGAACAACTTCCTCATTCTGAGCAGAGGCTGTAGATACCAGATCAGCAAGGCTTTCCTTGACACCGAAATCATGGTTCAGTCCATCAGAAAATCAACTGCAAGGATCTGTTTATTCTAAATGTATGAATGGCTTGTGTTTCAATCCATCTGGGTATGGAGTTTTTAATCTGTGCAAGAGATGAATCTGCTGCTACCAGTGAAGGAGGAGGAAAAATGTGCTAAAATTGCAGCTGTGTTTTCGTGAGAGCTCTGAAGTCTGACAAGGCCAATACCTGGATTGAAATCTTATGGTTTCTGATAGTTGCTGCACTTGTGTTGTATTTTCACTGCTGCTTGTTTGTTGTCTGCTGAATGAGATCCTTATGTGCCTAGATTTTTCACTTACAATCAGGAGGAAGAATGCCTCATTCAGGAACAGAGAAGAATGTAGCTATCATGGATTTTGGAACCTCAGTACTTGCCTGCAAGAGGTATAACACTGCCCTTTCCTGTATGTTCCTGTGCCTGGAGTTTCCCCTTGCTTAATGCCAAAGGGGGACTTACTCTGTCTCACAGACCTCTGTGTGGAGTTTCTAGTGGTGTTTAGGTGCAGAGGATGGATTTACAAAAGGTTTTATGCATTTCATGGAAGTTTCTAGGACAAATCTTGCTTAGTAAAATCTTTTGGTATAGTTCCGTCCGTGCAAAAGCGAGTTTTTTTTCTAAGACTTGTCACATCACTTTAAGAATTCATCTCAGATGTCTGAGAAATATTTTTTGCATGCCCTGGGGGCTGAAGATACTCTAGGTGTATATTTTCTATGCATGGGCATGAGTCCTTTTAACAATAGTGAATGTTCTTAGGTGATGACATCTAATCTGGGAATCCTCTCAAGATTTACAACTTATATGTTCTTTTTTTCTGTCTAGCATAGCAGTTGCTGCTTGATTGTGGCTGATGATTTAATCTTATATAAATTAGCTAGAAAGGATGAAGCTTGCCCACTAACCAGATACTTGCTAGTATGCAGTAATAAACACATTCTGGTGGTCCTATTTTCTTTGCTATCTTTCAGCTCACTCTAGCTGTATGTTCTGCCTGAGAAGCAAAAAAGGTGGGAATGTCCCACCATTGTGAAGAACATCAGTGTGGTTAATGTCTGAGACTGAATGTTAGTTCAGAGTTTTTGTTTGGATTCCCTCCCAGTTTTATAGAACTGTGCTTTCAAATTTGAAGATATTAGGCTTTTTCTCTGGCAGACTTTGGCATGTCAGTGCACTCAGCCATCCAATCGCTTTTGCTCTCTTTCAATTAGACAGTATAGGTTCCTTGCTGTAAAGTGCCATCTGTTGAAAATTGTAAGTATTGTACATTCAGTTGTTTGGCTTCTTTTCTACCTTCTATCCATGTACAGTTTTCTAAAGAATGACATCGGTCTGAAATATTGAATAATTCAATTAATGTTGATTAAAGTATCATCTAGACATTGGTGTCTCAAAGCTGCTTTGCATTTCGCGAAACTTTTCAACTTCATTTTAAAAAGTTTGTTAAAGAAGTATGTGGAAAAATTCAAAATGGGTGTACTGCTTTTCTCACAAAGGTTGTTTCCATATGAGGAATGATACTTTGTATGTAAAGGAAGTAAATAAAATTTTTTATTCATCTCAAGTTTATCTCTACTTCAACCTGACTGCTTCAGATTTGACTTTGGATGTAAAGGATGAACGTGGAAGGAAACATTACTTTCCCTAAATAAGTAACCCAAAGTAAAACCTTAAAGACAACTTTAAGTTGTCTTTGCTATATAAGATGCAATGCTAGGTGCTCCAGAATTTTTGCAAATGTCTTGGATATTTATTCAAGGCCCGTGCTACTCCATGCTGCTATTATTTGGTTCACTTGTGTGTTTCTAAGCTTTAAGTATCAGTTTGAACAGTAAGTACTGGGGCCAGTTGTAGCCTGTCTTTCCTGAACAGTGTCTCCTTTTTTTTTGATGACAGGAGGAAAATGAGAAAACGCATGGTAGTCATACTATGCTCATTACTTGTGAGCTCAAACATGAGAGCCAGAATTGTACCTGGCTCAATCCTGCTTATGATGTCAGTGAATCTCTTTAAGAGTTGGTGTTTGAAAACATCTTAGGTTTGCACTCCCAAAGACCTTGTTCTTTATGCTTCTTGCCACTAGGTGGGAGAAGAAGGTTGTCTAAACTGTGCCTTGGTGCTGCCAGCCTAGTTATCCTTAACCAGATCCATTCCCTCTTGCTGTAACCTTGATTTTAGAAAAAGAATATTTCAGTCAAGCTGATGGTGGCTTATTTTGGTTTATTTGCGACATCTTTCTCATAAGAAACACTTGTCATGCTGTGTAGTTACAGTTCTAATGTTTGCTTTCCTGCAGAGCTATTTCCAAAAATAATTTTTGAGACAAAATCAACAGAAGATATATTCCACTAGGTGTCAGTCAATCTGTAATATAAGAGTAAAATTTGAACATTTGCGATGTTCAAATTACTGAAATGTTACTCTGGATTTAATTTTTTTTTTTTTTTTGCAAATGTCTTGGATAGTGTCTGGCAAACTTTCTAAAAAGCCTGTTTTGAATTCTGAAGGAATTTGTTTCTTTTAATACAGCCTGATTTGTGAGAGGTGGTGCACTCCTTCAAGGGTGGGGCTTCAATGGTTCGAACAACCTGTAGTGAAGCTTGGTGAAACTATGAAAACTGTGGCTTAAGAGGGACAGAAGATTCTTTTTCTTCAATACAAAAATCTAAAAAATAAAAAAAAATATGTAAAGAAAACTTGAATGGTAATGTGTGGTAGGGGTAGAAGTGATTTGTACCTTAAATACAAAGCTGGAGCAACTTAGCTGGCTGGTAACATCTAATACTTCATGTAATAATCCTGCACAGTGGGGTTTTTCCTTGGATGCAAAAGCTCTTAACAGGAGTAAAATTTTGCTCATGTCTTTGTATACTTTAAAATATTTTTTCTGATATGCCAGGTTAGATATTAGAGCTAGGAAGGGCTAATTTCATTCAGGACTGTATACATTTTGACTGCTATGGCTTATACAGCTACTGCATTATCTGTTCTAGTTATTAGCTACATGGGTGAGTTAATATTTGTACTGCCCAGCACCATGATGATAAGTTGCTGCTCAATGTGATGTTAAGTACCATGTTGCTTGCAGTTCCTTTTTCCCAGGCTGTTTTGTGCCTCTGAAAGGCACAGCACAGAATGTTTGGTTGTGTTTTAAATTCTCACCATGTAAAAACCCTTTTGAAATGTGAGTAGCACAGTGCGTAATTTGCTGCACATAAAATTTAAAAGTATTCTTTCCTGGTACCAGGGCAATCTCTAAAGTAGAATTCATTGCATTTAATTAGGGTACGTTTAGCATAATGCTGCTGAAATTTGATAGTTAACCTGCATTTATTTAGTTGGTGATTCCTTTCTTTTTGCTTTCAGTGAGTGCTTTAGCTTGCTGCAATGTCTCTGAGCAGTGCTTCAGCAAAAGTACAGGGAAGTGCTTTAAAAAGCCTGATGTATTTGCACAGGTTGTGTGAACAGCTGTGCACGTGCTCCTACAAGCAGCCTCAGTGAGATCAATACAACACTTACCATAAACAGTACTGCAGTTATGGCTCTTCCCATCTACTTGTCTGTCTGTGGAAATTAGGATTGTCAGGAGAATTCACTTCTCTCCAAGCTTGGCGCTGCTTGTTTTCATTATTCTGTTTCTAAACAAGTAAAAGCCTTGGCTGCAGAGGGTCTGTGGGAGGGTTTCCACTGTTTGGATCTGCACTGGCTATGAACATACCAAAGCATACTCCTGTTTCATTTTCAGGAATTATGCTGTAGACTATCATGAAATACATGTAGTAAATACTCTCTGCCAGTTGTGCAGTGTATTTGCAAATACAAATGTATTTTTAAATGTGATAGACCAGAACTGACTAAATAGTGTTAAAATAGCTAAAGTAAACATTACTGAAATAAAATTAAATTACCATGTCTTCTCTTCTGTTTTAAAACCAACTCAGCCAGACTAGTCCAGAGGCTTTCTTGGCATGTGGAACAGATTCTTGAAGGAGAACGTACAACTGACCCCATGAATGGTTCCAAGCACACCCACTTTATTGCTCTTCTGTGCCACCTTTGTACCATTCATCCTCCATACATTACAGCTGTGTGCCCTCTCCACCCTTCTGTGGCTGCTCCGTACCCCTCAGCATTCCAGGTCTCTTTAACACTGCTCACCTGTAGCCCATCAGGGATGAGACACAGCCCCATTCCCAATCACCAGCTGTGTGGGAATTGTGTGCCTACAATTCCCCCAGTGTTTTCTATTTAAATGAATGCCATGTCTGCCATCCTTCTACAGGGCCCTTGCAGAACAAATGGCAAACATGGCAGTAGTATTTTTTAATGTAGATTCCACTAGTTTTGGAATACGTCTGTGTACTGACCTTGACTCGTTTCCCAAACTTAAATCATAAATCATCAAAGTTTTTATACTTACACCTATGGAATTAACTTTCATACCTATGCCTATGGAATATTGACAAAGATTAATAGCTGCAATTCACAAACACAACATGTATGTTTTACTAGCAAATAAACACATTGTATTGAATGATGGAACTGCTCTGTCTCTCGCTTCCACTGCTGCTTTAGTAAATTCTCTTGTTCCTTTTTCAATTTTTGTTGCTTTTGCCTTCTGTAATTTCAGTTCTTCTGTCTGCTGAAGTAATGTCTCTGCTTGCTGCTTCTCTCCCTCGTCTTGCTCTTTTCAATGCTTCCCCTCGTGCAGTTTTGTACTCGTTTTCATAAAATCCATTCATAGCTGTGAGGGCAAGACTGTTCCTAGTCTTTGGGAATTGGCACAGCTTCAATTTATGGGCGAGACTGCCTTCTGCACTATCTCTATCCATCCTCCTACAACTCCTTTCTTTTTTAGTTATAAAATTGCAGCAACTCTGTAAAGACATGTTTAGGTAAATGGACATTATAACATATTCACGTATGTCACGTAGGACGAATAGGTAGAAATACCTGTTCAAATACAACACATAGGTTTGACTAAGAAATAAACACATTGTACTGATTATTTAGCTCTCAGTATTTCTTCTTCCATGCTACCAGTCCCAGATTTCTCAGTAGCCTTTCTAAAGTGTGAGATATGGCTCACTAGGCTTTTGTTTAACCATCATCCATGTCTGATGAGGGGTCCCCATGTCTGGTGCACACTGCATCACGAGGAATACAAACTCTTTTCCTCCCTGTAGCACTAATGGATGCAGTTGGGCTTGGAGCTGTGGGGTGTTAGTTGGAGGGTCCCCCATGAGCTCAGGTGGCCCCACTCTCAAACAAGGATTGTCCTGGGAGTGCTCTAAGTCACTTAAAGTGGCCTCAATTGCTAACAGCCCCCACTGTAACTTAAAAATCAATGGATGAGTCAGGGAGAAACAAATCTGTGCGATGTGCTGACAATCAGAAGGGGTTAATTCATTAGTAAAGATACCTCACAGCACAGACTGCTCGAAATGAGAGGAAAGTCTGTGTTGCATCACTGTGTTTCTCAAGTCTTTAACCATGTGCCAATGGAAAAGGCTTCCATTCAACCAGACTATTGCCATTATTTCGCATCACGGGACATACTAGGATCTCATTTGCCAAGTCTAATTCCCCTGCTTCCCAAGCTTGCTCATACAACTTTGCCCAGAATTTTTTCAGATCTGCCCCTCTGACTGTGACAGTCCCTGGGCTGCAATGAGGGTCGGCTGCTGGAGCAGCAGCTACAACTGGAACAGGGGTGGCAACAGTGACAGTGGTGGTGACTCCCGCTTCTCTATCGGCCTGTATTTATAACAAAGTGTCCCAAACTACACACCATCTATGAGGGACCCTGTGGCCACCTTGCCCCCCTGTGTGGGTGTGTTCCACAGTGCATGCCCTCCTTCTTCATGCATTCATTCTCACGCCGTTTCATTTGCACCAAACAAAATGCACAGCACCCGCTCCTCACATTTAACACCTTCTCTTTGCAATATGCGCAGCAGGTATGGACTCTTCTTCTGCCAACATTTGAGCCCCCATTCCTAAGCTCCCAATCACTCACCTAGAGGTGGTGTATCTATCTAGAAGCCATCCGGTAATGCAGGCTCTTGGTCCACCTGTCTCCATCCTCAGATCATGTCGGGGTCACCAGATGAAGTAGAACAGACAACTGACCCCATGCACAAGCATCTCCCCCTTTATTATTCTTCCATACAACCTTTATAATTCATCTTACATGCATTCCACCTGTGTGCCCTCTCCACCCTTCTGTGATTGGTCTGTACACCTCAGCATTCCAGGTCTCTTTAACACTGCTCACCTGTCCTGCACAGCTGTAGCCCATTAAGGATGAGCCACAGCCCCATTCCCAGTCACCACAAACTCTGTGCCTACAGATTCTTGTGGGGGAAAAAAGGGGAGTTTTCAGATGTTACCTTTTTAAAACACAGAAATTCCCTCTGTAGAGCACATTTGTTGCCGATTTAATTTTGTCTTTCATTTCATGAGTTAGTTCTCTTGAACTCAGTCTCTGCAGGCAATGAAATTTATATCTTGTTGCCAGTAGTAGCTGTCATAAAATTATTCATCTCTAATTCCAGGTAATGTAATTGGTTCACTTCTTACTGCTGAGTTTGCTTCCTTCAGCAAATGAAACAGTTTGGTACTTTCTCAGTGCTTTATAGCTTATACAAGCCATGGCATTTATATTTAATTGTGTCTGACACTTTAAAGAACTGGTTCTTGTTTTAAAATTGCATGTTACTTTCCTAAATGCTAACAGGGTGGGATGTAACCTCTTATGCCAGGTATCTGTTTTAAATATTTTTAATTTTGGCAAAATATTTAACGGTTTCAGAGGGAGGGTAGTTCATGTCAGAAGATAAAACTGGTCTTGTACCTCCTTAAATTCTTATGACTTCTAGAATGAGATGTTGAGACTTGGTGAGAGGTCCGTATTATCAGAAATATTTTGTAATTTCTGTGAAACAGCTTTTCTGGAGCTTCAGAAGTGTGCAGCTTGAGAGGCGAATTCCCTGCAGATTCTGCTGGGAGCGGGAATCCACCCCTGGCAGCTAGAATTGCCAGGGTTTGACTTTTTCAGTAGGAAGTGTTCTTTCTGCCTGGCAGGGACAGGTTGTGTGGTGGGGAATGCCCTTTGATTGTGAGCACCTGCTGTTAGGGCTGGGGCTGTCTTCAGCCGTGCTGGGAGCAGAGGAAGGTGATATTTCCATTAACACTGTGCTGCCACTGGGCGCTTGAGAAGGTTCTGTGGACTCAGGGGGAGACTGACTGGAAAAGGTACATGGAAGAAGGATGAAATGATGGGTTTAAAGTATATAAAAATCAGATTAAAGAAGTCCTCTCAGCATAAAATAATTTGAGTTTGGGAGTGTGATAGGATAAGTATATGCTGTATTTCTTACCCTTTTTTAGTCATCTACCTGTGTAAAAATGTCACGGTGCTGGATGGATTCTTGGCTGGAAACACCGCAGCTATTCTTGTAGCTGGAAACCCGAACTGAAGGATTTTTTTTGTAATTCCCTGAAGTGGTTTCTCATTACTTACAAGCTATACTAGAACTGTGTGTTAATAGCTAGGGGCAAAGCAGAGCTCCTTGCTGATGGTCTCAAAAATCTCTTGCTGAGCAAAGGTACTGAGAAGTGGAAGAAGAAAGCTGCCAGAATTCGGGAAACTGGGAATCTCAGACTTTGCTGTTGTGTGCTAAGTGTGAACCAAAAATGAAGAGGGAATGGGAAATCTCCACAAGTTATGCTGGTAACAGATTCATTCTCTTCATGCTCTCTATAAGGTGAAGTAAGAGTACAGCATAAATCATAGAATGGTTAAGATTGGGTAGAACTCCAAGACTGAGTCCAGCTGTTAACCTAACACTGCCATGTTCACCACTAACCCATGTCCCCAGGTGCCACATTCACACATTCTTTGAACACTTCTAGGGATGGTGGTGATTCCACCACTTTCCTGGACAGCCTACTCCAGTTTCTTGAACTGGGCTGGCAGTTCTGGTTCCTGTCTGATCGCCCTTTCAGTGAAGTTCACATGATATGTGCTGTTGAGTGGAGTGTAGGATCATATAGTCATAGGCTAGAAACTAAATATAAAATGTATAAGGCTGCAGAGTACTTGGTCACCTCTGGACTCTTGAGTAGTTGGTGCAACAATGCCTTTCTATGCTTCTTTATATACTTGGATGGAACCCTTCAATCACCTCTGCAAGCTTTCTTGTCCTGGAGACAGTAAGTGGAATGTTATCAGCCTGTATATCACAAATCACTGTTCATACAAATGTCAATCATATTTCCTTATATTTTTAAATAGGCCTGACTATCTTATTTGTATTTTTAAACTGTTGATAAAATCTGTGTACAGAGGAAGAGAGTCAAGTCTCCCTTGAAGGAATCTCATACATCAAGCTCTGTCAGATTACTGTAGTAATATTGTTCTTTGAGTAGGAAGTGTGGACTATATTTTATCTGTTCAGATATTATTGATGAGATGGTCATTAGCAAAGCCTTTGGCATGAAAGATGGTTTTGGATTTTAAGTGCAGGCTGCTGCCTAAAAAGAGACATCTTTATCTTGCCAGTGCTTTTGGCTTGACACGTCTTTGTGAGCTCACAGTGGAATTTTTCAAGTCACAAAGTGAGTTGTTATAGACAAGGGGAATTTTTTTAATTTACTGGAATATCCTCCAGACTTGAGTCCATTTCCACATACTGCACCTCTGAAGTGTCAAGACTTATTGAGATTTAACATTTAGGATTGGAAAAGAATGTCTGAACTAATGAGAAGTGGATTTTTCTTTTCTTTTTATTTCTGCACCTGTTTAGGTATAATAGAGAAGTAAATGGACTGCTTTCCATATCAGTTAGTCTGTGTATTTGGTGCTTGTGTGAGGCCCTCCAGATTAATTAGCAGGTTTAGTAAATGATACAGGAAAGACTAATCACATTCTGCATGTGTTAGCTTCAGAGTGCCAAGTCTTTACTTCCATCCTCTTGAGTCTACGATGCCTGAAGTGCTTCAAATCCTGATGGCCTTGCTTATAAGATGTGCAATTTATCTGTTAAAATGAGGGCTATTGCACAGATTCTATATCACATGCACTGACTGTCTGCTTTGTGTTCACTGTAGTGTGATATGCTGAGTAAATAACCTCTTTGGTTATTAACACCTTCTCTCTCTATGATTCATAGGTGTATTCTCAAACTCCTCTGTAGTTTTCAACAATGTTGGGTTTTTTTTTTTGTCCTGATTAGCAAGACCACAAAAACCTCCTTAGAGAAGACCCTAGTCTGAAGATCTATGCAACTTCTCTCCTTTCTGTCTTTAGCTTGTGTATCAGCATTTACACCTCAAAATCTTGGTTTAGCCAATACAGCCCTTTAAAATTGCATTTTAGTCAGAAGAATTCTCTGCTCCATATAAACTTAATGAAACATCTGGTTTGTTTTATTTTTTTTCCTCCACTTGTGGAAAGAACATTTAATTAAAAATTGATAGTGCTAATTGACAAATATGATGATTCCTTTATTAAATATACTGTTATTAAAATCAGTCATTTCTAAGTACAAGTTAATGGCTAGTTTATTAGAACTACTAATTGCCTAGTTTTTCAGCAGATGTAATGAATCTAATTATGGTCATAATGACTGGATTGTTTAAAATGCAGGTATTGTGCAAGATGAGTTTTTTGGTTTTCTGTAGTGGGAGACACTTTAGTGAAGGAGTAAAAAGTAAGGAATGTTTTTCCATTGCCCCTTCAAAGAGTAAGGTTTGAAAGTTAAAGTGTTAAACTGCCTCTGTCTTTTCTGACTTAGCTGTGATGTTCCCTAAGCCATATCATGAGTAGAATTAATTGTGGATGATTGTACATCTCTTAAGCATCTAATTAGAACATCCTAATTAAAAGCTGTTTTGTGAAGCCTGGTTTCCACTGGATTTGTGTTCCATGTTCCCTGAACCCTTCTACTGGATTAGAAATCACGTAAGAATCTCAGGTCTTGTTAGAAGAGTTTGTAATTGCTGTCAGACTGATTTTTGTGTGGTATATATCACTAGCTTCACACAAATGGAGAAAACAGGAGTACATTGGGATATTTTTTTTTTAAGAATAACTTTCCTTTGTTGTGTGCCTATTGTCTCCTTTCAGTAGGCTCTTCGTGCCTGCATTTGATCTCTTAGCAGGTTTTCTGAAGCAGAAGATAGTCTAAAGCTTTTCACATTTGCTTAAGCTCCATTAGCACTGGTATTAAAGGCTGTTCATGTATCCTGGTGAAAGGCTGGCAGAGTCTCAAGTGATGCATGGATCTGAAAGGCTGGGTGTTAAAAGCCATTGCACACTGGAAGAGCTGTAATTTTGAGAAAACAAATGATGCCACCTGTTACCCAATCTGGAATGCTAATACTTGTGATTGGGTATGTCAGGCCCTGAATTGCAGCGAGCCCCCCTCTGCAGCACAGCCCTCTGGAATCAAGTTGAATTTGAAAACTGAAACCAGAAAAGTCACACCAGATTTTGCAAGGAGCACTGGAGGGCATCTATGGTAGATGATGAGATTGTAATTTCAAATATCCATTCTGACTTTGTTAAATCAGCTCTGTTGTTCCCAGTAAACTGTGTTAGAATTACCTTGCTGTAATGATTTGCATATTGATTGGATTTAAAGTCTACAAGCATTTAGTCTTTTGGGCCAAATTCTAAGACTTGCTGGGCATCATCTGTATCATCTTGTGATTAGTAAGGAGTGCAATCTAGTATTCTAGTAATTGTAGATTTTTTAATTATGTAAAAATAAGTGAGAACCATAATGGTAAAATTAATTTCTCTAATATCTCTTCTTTTAATGTTTTTCCCAGTTTTTCATGTACAGAGAAGTTTTCCGATTGACCATTGTTGTTCTTTTCACCATCTTCCCCTCTGTGATCTTTATTTCCTTCTGTTTTCTAAAACCTGTAAATTTCATTTCATTTGTTTTATTGTGCAAAAATTATGCACTGAAATGATGCCCTTTGAGTAATAACAGGATACCTCTGTACCCCTTGTAAATTGGCTCAGGTTATCCAGTAAACCAGAAAACTGTTCTGTGAGTATCTCTTTATATTCAAGTTTACACTTAAGCTCTATGAAATACAGAGCTGATTTTCCCCTATTAATTGTCAGAAAGTCCAAGCCCACTGTGGCACATTGTGCAGAATACAAACATGTTTTTTCTCAGATTTTAGTTTCAGTTTTTTTCATGTTTCAGCTCAGATTTTCAGTTAACTGCACACTTAATGTTTTTAGAGTAATAGAATGTCTTTTCCAACAAAGTACTTGATCTCATCTAAAGGGTTTGGGGTTTTGTTGTATCCTTTAACCCTAGATTTATGTGGAGGTACTTTTATGCATGTCTGCAGCATCTGTGTCTGTGCAGGCACATGAAGTGAATAAAAGTGAAGCCCACTGCTCTTATAAGCACATAAATATTCTTTGTCCTCCGCCACTTTCTGTCCTAATGGGTAGCACTTAACGTTGTTGCAGGTATTGTAACACCTAACCAGGCAGTAACCAAGGCTAAAGAGAGTAATTTTCCTGATTTATCCTAATGTTTTATATTTGCCTGTGGTTAGAGAACATGGCTGGACAATTTCATGATTGTCCTTTGTTTTTAATGAGACTTTGAGAGAGCTGTAGGAAAAAAAAAAAAAGGTATTACCTTTATCAGCAGTGTCCACAATAAGAGTGAATTAAACATTTAAAGGCAGTTGTCTTTCAGGGTGGTAGTGGTTTAGACATGGCTGTCTTGACCCAAAATGTCCACACACACATTTTTGTAAGTTTAATACATAGAAACTAATTTATACCCTTGCATCAGTGTTTGATTGAAAAATCAGTGGTTTTCACTTTGAAAAGTTCAAATGGAAATTAAAAATTGAAAAACTGATGGTAAAACTTAGTGCTTTGACAGAAGGCCTACACTCTCAGCTTATATGTAGACAGGGCAGATTTAGATTAAATGGAAGGAACAAATTCTTCACTGAGAAGTGGTGAGGCACTGGAATAGGTTGCCTGGAGAAGTTCTGGGCACCCCAGCCCTGGAAGTGTTCCTGGCTGTGTGGAATTGGACTTTGTCACCTGTCTGTGACTGAAGTGTTGGAACAAGATGGTCTTTCAGCTCCCTCACAACCCAAATTATTCTGTGATTCTATTTGCATTTGTTCATTGAAAGCATTTGCCTCCTAAGAAGAATAAATTCTACACAATTTAATATGGGTGAAAGAATATATACCTATTTTATCCAATACTTAAAGAAGAGATTAAACTGATTCAGGGACCTGATTTGTGAGTAGGAGCAGTTTCTTTTTGTCAATCAAGCAAGACTGGGCTTTAAGGCCAATCTTAAAGGTAAGTTTATTGCTCTTTAAGGTAAGTTTCCGTCCTTTTGACTTGAATGGGTTTCAGGTTAAATTCAGAATGAAATGTCGTCTGCAATAAGACCTTTTGTCTAATAAGGGTACAGAGCATCCTTTGTAAGTTGATAATTTGCAAACAATTGCAAGGAATGAATGTTTTGGACGAAATACAGAAGGCATATACAAACAACTGGCAGAGAATATCTATTTAGCTGTATTCCTTATATGGGGGAACACATTGACTTCAAAAGTCCAGGGCTGATTTATAGTGTGCAGTGGCCCTGATTTCAGAACTTGAGCAGAACGTTGTTAGAGAAAAAAAACTACTGTGGGAGCTTTTCCTTCTTTTTAGGCTTGGTGCTTCTGTAGTACCTCAGAATTTTCTGGCTGCCTGAAGCACCCTCGGTGGTCTCTGGTTTACTCTTATTAGAACACCATTTCCTACTCAGTCCCAGTCAAAAAAACATAATTCTGCTGCTTAAAAAAACCCCTAGTATTTTGATGTAAAGCTAGCTACCTGATTGGTGGGAATATAATAGCATTTACTTTTGTAATGTTACAAAATATTAGTATAGAATTGTTACTTTACAATACTGGTTTGGTTAATGCCAATAAACTCCTTATAATTACTTGCTACACTAACTTAGAACCTCATTGCATTTAAAGCAAAATTGAATTTTGCTGCCCTGAAATGTGTGTCCAATACACAGCAGTATTTTGCAAGATATGTATGAGGCCTGGAGTACTGTGGTAGACTTATATGAAAGCCAGAAACTGAATTTTGGTTTCATCACATCTTGAAGGATTTAATTTTTAAGTGGAAATTGTTAGTGAAACTCATAGCATTTATTTGCAGAGTGTTTTCCTGTTCCTTGTTTTCATCACTAGTTACCATTTGGTGTATTTGAAAATGTTAAGTAAAAAATGGAATTTGGGGGAGGTCTGGGACCAAACTGCCTTACTATTGTGGATGTAGACAAATCAGTTCCTACTGTCAAGTAATGACAAAAAACTACATGAAAATAAACATCTGGTCCAGCTTGTTAAATTGTGTTGTCTCATGCTGAAAATCACAGTCAGGCAAATGTTCAAGTTCTAAGGAGCTACACTGGAATATTTCTTGTGTTTTGCATTGATTGTTATAATTTCTGACTGTGGAGAGATAAGCAGGGCTATAAACTTCTTGGGTACAAAAAACTTCCCTGAAACATTCCCTCAATGGAAAATATTTGAAATTATTTTCCCCAATTCTCTAAGTAGTGATGGCATTAGCATTAAAAAGCTATAGCTTAATCTCTCAAATTCAGAGACACAGTTGTTCATATTCTGTTATTACTGTCTCTAAACCCTCCATTTTTTGTGTCTGTTTTGAATATTTCTTTATGTATAAAGTAACTGCTGCTAGCTTACCCTTTCTTAAACTATGGACTGAAATAATTTTCCAGAACATCAGATGATTTTGCCAAACACAAATTTTGCCAAATTTGTTTTTCAGTAGTCAAAAAAGCTTCTACAACTTCTCCCCTTGTTAGAAAGGACTCAGGCCTTTGTTACAGCTACAGTTTAATTATAGCCACGGTGTACCTGTTCCTTTTTGATACAGATTTTGACTTTGCAGATTTTCATGCAGTGTGCTTCAGGGTGGCTCTTGGGAGTGATCTTGCCACGCTGCTAAAATTGGATTATTTCCAGTGGCCGAAATGGAATTCTCTCTAATGAGATTTTGAGAACCATGGAGAGACTGCACAGATTCCTCACTGTTTGTAACATGCAGGTAGGGATATAATGGAAAATGGATGACAATGTTTATTCTGGACAGTCCATACTTATGGTTCATGGTAATAAATTAACTTTTCTTAGATCCGTATGGATTTTACAGGATTATATATTCTGAAGTGTTTCATCTTTCTTTGCTCTAAATAGAATTTTTAGGATGAAAATCAGTAAAGAATAAAGTGATTCATAAACCATAAAATATTACTCCCTGTTGTGGCTTAGGAATAGTACTCTGCAATTTAGTGCTCCCTCTGAGACTCTCCAGACCACAGGCCACTCACTCCTCACTCCTATCATGTTTTTATTTATTTGGTCTTAGGGAATAATTTTTGTAGGTGGCTGAAAAGAGTGATTAATAGTCGGGCTTCTTTAAATTAGAACCAAAAAACCTGTTTAATATTGAGCTTATTATTGCTGGATGTTACTCTGTCAAAAAATCAGACACTGGTATCATTACAGGCAATGACCCAACTGCTGGTCATCTCTTTTGCTGTAGTTAATTTAGTAGCACCTTTTCACTGTGTTTTTGATCTTTCTGTGAGAAAAGAGAACCCTGAGAACCCTGTCCACGACTTGCAGTTCCTGCAATGTTGTAGGTCACTTCCAAGAAAACCCCAAAATGGTCACACATTCAGACACGTTACTGCATTGTCTTGTGCCCTGTGGTTTGGGCCAAACCTTGATGTGGGTTCAGCATGCCTGTTTTCAAGTCAGCTGTGTCACTGAGGGTATCATGAAGTCTTTGAAAACACTCTCTGAAATCCTGTATAGTGCCACTTTAAATGCAAGTTTAGGAACTTTAAATGAGAGTGTGTTAAGTTTTCTTTGCAGGGTGTTATTTAACTAGAGGGATTCTGGATTAATTTAACAGTCAGGTCTGTTCTTTCAGCCATAAGCCATGCTGTCAGGGAAACTTAATTACACTTTAAGTGGGATGCAAATGAGTTGTGACACTACATCATTTCACATGAAAGGTTCATTACTTACATTAACTGCACAATAGTCTCTCCTCAGCATAGGGCTCATTGCAATTTCTCTATTTCTTAACATGGTTACATCTGACTATGGCTTTTACTTTTAATGTGTCTTTTCCTACTACGTGTCCTTACTTTAATTGTTTAAGCTTTAAGCTCTTGAGTTTATTAAATGACTTGAACCTGACTAACATACAAGATACTAAAATAAGGCCTTTAAAGTCATCCAAAATTCTCGTGTTGAAACTATTTGTTTTCTTCTGAGTTTTCATGTGTAGCATATACCTTGATATGACACATGCCCTTTAGCAGGGATGTCCATTTCTCCCTTCTTTCCCAAAAAAATTAGAAGAAAATAGATGCCATTATTCTTAGCAGTTCACCATATTTGTCAAGTCACAGTAAATAATGATGATGGAATGAAATGTCTTCCTAATGACTCAAAATTATGGAACATTGATTCATGATTGGTCATTCTCAAGTGAGGAGAAATGAGGGTATGTCTTAAACTTCTAGACCAGCTCCATGGTTCCTTGACAAGCTCTTGTTGAAATGCTTCCTTACGACTTGCCAGTGTGGATGCGCACTTCTCTTCCAGCCAGGATGCTGTGCACACCAGGTTTCTGCCATCTACTGGTTGTTATACTGGTGAAAAAGGTCAAGGGAACAGCAGGTGGAAGGAGTCTTGAGTGGTCTTGGGGCTTAATCTATTATCAATAAACTTATTTTGTTTGCAAGTTCACACTAAACTAGATTCTAATTAAACCATTTGTTGCTGCTCGGACTGAGCCTCGAAGGCAAGACTCTCAGGTACTATCAACACTACACTGCTAATTTTAGGTACTATCAACACTACACTTCTAATTTCATAAATGCCAATTCTTTTAATAAACCCCGTTCCATTTCACTGAATTTAGTGCTCCTGAAAAATGTTGACGTAATGCCTATGAAAATACATGGCAAGCGTGTCTATTGCTAATTCCTGTGGGCTTCTGAGGAACATACTGTATCCCTGGCTGCAGAGGGTGAACCAATGATTCTATATCAATGCTTAAACAGGCTGTTGCCATGAGGAGAGCTTTAACTAAGCCTTTGGTAGCATTTCCCAAGCAGTAAGATCACTATGGAATGGAGTGGGACTCTTTCCTTGTAATCAATGGGCCTTCCCTCGGTCTTAGTTTCTTTATGACACTGGGGAAAGTGATACCTGAACAAGTTCTAATGAAAGATTTATTAGGTCTGCAGTCTACCTGAGTCCTAATTCTATGCACCTCTGGAGTAGCACTCATTAAGTGCACTGCTGCAATTTTAAGATGGGTATCCAAGTTCACAAATGCTGTTTGGCATGCTGCTGTGGCCCCAGCAACAAAATAACTTGCTTTTCCCTACGGAGGCTTTGGGTATCATCATGCATCTCTTAATTTCATCTCTTTCCCTCCTGTTAAATTAGAGCAGAAGGGAGATCTTATTAGCTTCCCACTAAGTTTGAAACAATGTGGTTTTGTGAAACTTGTGAGAATGATTACCCAAAATTCATCTGCTGCATTCTTTCAAAATATAAATGCACCCATAATTAATTTCTGGGCTGAAAACCAGTTCATGTATAACTACAACCATACCATCAACAAATTTTGATCTTGCTGCTTCTTTGAAAATCTCACATTCTATGAATATCCCTTTAGTTTTAGAAGGTAGAATGTATTAGAAAATGAAACCAAAACTTTTCTGAGGTATTTACGCAGAAAATGTCACATGTGTTTGTGGATGTACACATTCCCACACCCAGCAAGAGGAGAGGTTTAGCAGTCTTAAATTAAGGTGAATGAATGGAGAATATGATGTTATGAAGTCAATTCTTATGACTTAGAACTTGTTCTTCACCGAAGTCACATGTGAATTATCCAGGCCAAGGAAAAATCTGGTTCAGAAGCTGTGTTGAAATGTTCCACAGGTTTTATTTGGGTTTTATAAAGAGAAATAGAGACCTGCAGCCACAGTCAGCGAGGGCTTGGGGCTTGTAACACCAACTCCTTCCTGCAGTGCAATAAAACAAAATCACCACGCAAAACAAAAAACAATATGGGATTTTTAATTATGGAGAACTTGCTTCTCACAATTGCACAGTGTTTTGGTATTTGTGGTGAACTGGAGTTTTGAAAGCTTCACTTTTTGATAGGTTGATGTGTTTTTCAGAAATTTGAAAACTTACTTAAATAACATGAAAGTTTTCTTTAATAACAGCTTTTAAGTGCTGAAATATTCTGAAATACCAAAATTTGCATTTAGAAGCTTTCCAGAGATTACCTGTTTTTTTGCAGTGAGAAGGGAATTGCGCTTGATGGTTATTTAACTTTTTTTGTGTTATCTAGCATCTTCTTATCCTTAAATAATAATCAAGTTTGAAACCAGAATGCTGTTTACTGTACATTCCCATTTCTGGGAGCAACCTGGCTTGAATGGCTGCTGTGTAGCAGGCTGGACTGAAAAAGTGGTTGTCCAAATTAAGAAGGAAAAGGACAGAAAAGAATTAGAAGGCAGAGGCATAAAGAGTAACTATGAAACCTGGGTCTTTTGGGGAACATTTTTACTTTCCCTTCCTCTCGATTCCCATTAAAGCAGTTTAGTTCTTGAATTGTATTTTGTAAGAAATTTGAGGGTTTTTTTAAAATTACACATCAGATTATTATTTCATTGTGGTTAAGGTGGTAAAAATGCCTTTCCAATACCTGGGAGAACAGAGCTATTCCAGACAGTGCAACGTGCCCAGTGCATTAACAATACTTGGATTTAAAACAATTATTTCTACGCAAATTATTAGAGTTTCTGGACTACTGTGGGATGATAATTGCGAAGAACTTTTTTAAAAAAAGGTTGATACTTTCAAAAATGACTGGGAAATAGGTAGGAATAAACTTGAATCTCTGAACTTGTTTACTTATATTCAGCTAGATAGTGTCCTAGAGGCCATCTAAAATGTTTTGGCCTGTTTTATATGCTAAACTGCAAAATATTGATAGAGAAGTGTTCCAGTCTCATTTGATTGTGTTTAATCTTGAAAGGGGAACAAGACACACAAGTAGAACATCTGCTACAAAAAATGAAATTCAAGACTTGGAGAGCTTGTAAAAATAAAAATAAATTTTTTTTAAAAAGTAAAAATATTCCCAAGGAAGCATATACTGGGGAGAAAATGGACTGTTCCAGTATAACACTAACAGAAAAGGATGTCTATCACTACTGTTCAAACACAGAATTGCACAGAATTAGAAACTCAGTTGTGGAGAAGTGTAACACCTAAACAAGTTCTGGGGAATAAAAAAACATACCAATAAATCACTTGTCATTGTAAATAATAGAATACTGCATCATTTTCTCTCAGCTAAACTACAGGTTCTACAAAAACTGCTTTCTCAAACAGTGTGATCTTATTGGAATATTCAGCATTGACTTCCATGGTTGCTGAGGGCCTGAATTCCAGACATCTTCAGTGCACTCTCCTGCTCATATGATTCTTTTTCTCAGCTGCCTGTTCCTGCTGTCTCTTGTGTCTGTTCCTTTTTCTGGGTAAGGTGAGTTGGGAGAAGTGGGTAATGACACTTAAATTTTAGCTTTTGCTGTACTGGCCTTTCTAACTCATACTGGGTAGGGTGGGCATGAGTAAGGGGTGGCAAATGGGAAGAACCTGTTACTGAGAAAGGTCTTGAGACAAAAATATAGCAAGGAGATTATTACAATTATTTCAGGCACAGCAGTAATGAATTCACCAATTTATTGTTTACAATGTGCTTTTGAGATTGAAATATTTTTCCTTTTCCTGCACTTATTATAATTACTGAAAAAGAAATCGTGGTATTTAGTAGCAATAATGACAAGAACATTTGAAAGACAATGAATTTTGAACTAATGGGAAAAAAATTAGTTTCCTTGAAAAAAAAAAGTTGACTGTAAATATTATTCAAAGCATTCTACTGCAAATTTTATTCAAAGTGTTCTGAATAAAGGAAGTGTGGTAAATAAATAGCTTGTCTTGCTTTGAATAGTAAGGTGTTAAAATCACAAATATTTACATTTCAGTAGAAACACTAGGGTACCTCAATGTCTTTACAACTAATTGTCTGTAACTGGAAATGCTATTTTAAAGTAGCCTTTATAACTATAATTTTTTCTGCCGTGAAATTGCACAGAAGGTGGGGAACGTTACAGATTAAAAGGAAATTGCAGGAGACAGTTGAGACTAGATATTGCCACCATTGTATTGAGCAGTGTTTTATGCTAAATTAGTTAAATAGGACTGTCTTGGGGCTTTCATCTCAATGAGATTTAGCCTGAAATAGGAGCCACATTATGCCCACAGTGGTCACTAATTAAATTTTTTCATTTGTGGCTTATCTTGATCTGGATTTTTTTCCCCCATGTTCTTTGACATCATGAATTTTATGCCTGTGTTCAGAGAATTTAGAGACTCTGACCACCTTCTGCTGCAGTGGTGTGAAATGATGAATTATACTCCCTTGGGTGTTTTTGAGTTGCTATACTCTTATGAACATTATTTATAAAGCAAGGCTAAGGAAGAATTAACTCTTCCCTTTAGCGCAGAGCAATACTCTTTCCACTTAACCTCATGTGATGAGGATGAGGTTTAAATGTATCAGAAACTGGGATTAATTCTCCACACAGGAGGCTGGAACTCTTTCTCTTATCTACATGACCAGTGTAATTAGCAGTTCTGTCACAACAGCAGAGTAAACCATAAAAAAAAAGAAAGGTTGCATTTTTGTATTTTAACAAATGAGACAGGGCTTACCTGAAAAAGAGGGCATTGATGATACTCAATGGAGTGTATAAACTCTGTTAGGGCCATATATTCCATGTTATAAACCCATATTATAAAGTTGGCTTTTCGCAAATATTAAAGTGAGTACTGCACATATAAGGTTGTTATAAATATGTATTATAGTATCGTGGTTTTTTTCCTTTCTTTCTTTCTTTTCACACTCATATAGAGAGGATATTTAGATGGGTGGTGTAGAAATGGTTTTCAAGATAGAGTTTTCTCTAGGAGTAAAGTAGGTTGGTAAGGTGTCTTTACAGTGAGTGGACTGACTGCCTGGTCAGGATAACACCCAGTGAAGACCCCTACTGCTGATACCGCAGCTCCCAGCACTGACCATCTGTAGAAATTATAGACCAAGGCCCAAATTAAGACTGATAAGAAGAATTAATTAAAACCACAGCCAAGAAACATGCATGCTCTAAAAAGGTGGAACCAAGGGGTGGCCATGCAAAGCAGCTCACAGAAACATGGAAATAAGTTCTTAGAAAAGTTCAAATATACCTTTTTAAAGGGGTGGGTGCTATGGGACAGGTGTGCTCTTGGCTTTTGGCCAAAGACACCCCGGCTGTGTATTTTGTTTTATTGTCTTTTATTAAGCCTTTAAAATCCTAGCAAAAAGGTGAACTTCGTTTTTCACATTCCAGAAAGCCTGTTACCCTTTAATCAGGATGGCAAAAGCATCTTGATATCCTTAGAGAACGTAATTGCCTTTTGCTTTCCTAGCCATGGACACTCATCTCATGGTGTGCCTGTTTTGAGCAGTTCATTGCATCCGTGTTGTGAGGTCTCTGACTGTATCCTCTCCCTCCTAGAGGTAGGAGTGAAGGCACAAGGAATCAATGAAGCTAACAAAATAACCAGCATGTGGCTGATGCCACATGACCTGTCAGTCAGAGGGTGCAGGTCACACTGATGGCTGCTGGGGAAGGGTATCGACAGCAGCAGTCTGTCTGTGATGAACGTCTAATTGGGATTATGTTTACATGGGAAACTACAGCAAGGTTACGGTAGTGGTGGAAAAAAAGTGACCCAGCTTGCTGCCGTGAAAAAAAAGGATAAAGTATTGTAACAGAAATGGAGTCAATAATGTATTCTAGAAGCCTGTTTCAAAACTCAACAGGCCATATGAGCCTTTTGTTTCTGTTTTATATAGGAAAAAGAAGTTGATGTGAATAACAGAAAGTTGTCTTTTCTTGGGAAGTCTCAGTTTATTTACTATTTTTGTTTTAATTTCTACCTTTTCTCGACTTGCAGGCTTTTCCTGGTGTAAACTCTGACATTCACAGAGCATGTAAAATGCAAACAAAAAAAAAGCTGGAGGAGAATGACCCCAGAACCCCTTGTTACAACATGGTTTGAACTTCTTTTAGCAGACACTCCCTTTTCCCAATGTGCCATGTTGATGACGTGATGATAGGGTGTGGATTAGCTCAGGTTTGCCTTTTGAGTAAAAGAAATAAATGTTGAATTTTAGTATCTTCAAAGTGTCAGGCTTTTTAAAGGGATTTTCAGGAAATGATCATATTAGCCCAAGGTCCCAGAGCAGTATTTCAATATAGGCTACTGTGGATTGATTTTCCAGGCAGCTGAGTCCTTATTCTGAGTGCAGTTCTTTTATTTTAATTTCTATAGTAGTTGTGAAATATTCTGAAATATTGACATATAATGGACTGTTTTGTGGATTGAGGGTCAAATTTCATCAGGTTATTTACAAATATTACTCTGAATTTTTAATCTTTTCTTCCTCTCACGCTGCTCTCCTCAGCTATAAAGGAATATTACATTTTCTGTGTACAAATTAATAGCTACTTCAAATTCTGGTCACATTGGAAAGCAAGTGAATTCTATCTAAAATAGAAAAAAATTAATTGAGCTTTTTGACTTCCAAAAGGTAAGTGTAGTTCAGCATTGTTATAAACCCAGTGAGAACCTATTCTGTGCATTTTTATAGCTCTGATAAATTTGTAATGATTGGTACAGGAAATCGATGGAAGTTGTATTAAACACTTTTTCTGGCAGGAATATTGCAAAGCAGTTTTAGAAGAACCCAGTGAAAACATGCCTCATTTTAGGCAACAGAATTCTTTATTTAATAAATGTAAGAATGAAGTAAAAATGGAGACAGCTTACCCTAAATACATAATTTTTAATGATGCTTGGCAAAGTGCTTGAGCTACCCCTTGGAAAGATGTTTGTGTTTGCATTGCAGCTTGCCATCTCCACGTGCCTTGGCAAAAGTCAGGCAAAACGTGGTTTGTGCTAGTGAGGTAAATTCTGGAAAAGTCTAATGAGTTACAGACCCTGCTTAAATGTCACTAAACTTGTTTTGTAGCTTCTGTGGTGTAAAGTACCTGTGCTGATCCTCTCTGCAGAGAAAGGGTGGGGCAATGCCTAATCCAGTGAGTGGCACAGCCCATTTCTGCCAAGGTGTGTGATATGTTCATTTCCCCCTTGCTACCTTTAATCAAGCACAGAAAAACCTGGAATATAGATGTTAGACAGTGGAATTCATCCTATAGATAGGATGAATAGATAGAGATAGAAAGGTTCTTAATAATGATGAAAGCCCTAGCAGGGTATGACCTAGTTTTCACTGAATCTTATTTTTAAGTAAAAATAAATTAATCACTTTGGTGAGCTTTCCTTCAGGATTGCAAATGATGACTTCAAAATCCCATGTTTTTGAAGATGCCAAAAGATAAAGTAGATATTATTTCTGGAACCAGTCCATACCATTAGCCTTAGCAACTTCTGAATCCTTTCACATTGCTGATATTAAGCAGATATTACTAATTGTATAGTATCTAAAAAGGATTTCCCCTAGTCTAATGTAAGTCTTAATTTTAGGACAAATTTTCCATAGTCCCTTGTATACAGCTCTGCACTGTGACACTTCATTACGGCTTTTGGAAGAATGAATTTCTTAATGAGGCCTGGTACTCCCTCCACTTGAATCAGATCTTCTCATCAAAAAAAGAGGAGAAAGATAGGGCTACTACTTTCTCATTGTAGAGGATTTTGAACCTTTTAAAAATTGCAATTAGTGCCTGCTTCTGAGGGTGTAAGTGTGCCTTGTATGACCTAATAAAGCTTTGAAAAAGAAAACAAAATCCCAACCTTGTAAAATACTTTCAGCTAAGAGCTGTCTGTTTACTTTTCCTGGAATTAGGGACAATAATAATCACAAAAGACTCTGCAATGAGAGTATACCAAAAATTTCTTTTTAAATAGGGTTTCCTCTGTAATTTAGCATGATGCTAAACAGGCTATTATTTTAAAGCACCATTTTACTTTTCTAGTGAAGAAGCATCTGTAAGCTATCCTGACACCCATGCTTGTGAATGGCATCTGCAAACAGATTTTTTGGTGGTTTCCTTTTTAAATGAAACCAAACCCATGGTTACAATTTGAAATATTGCACCTCAGACCAAAATGACTTTTGGTTGGTGACAGGTTTTTTGAAATTCTAGGCTAAAATCCAGTGTGTCCTGGAGGTGGCAGCAAAGTACAGGCAAGGGAAGTAAGGAGCCCACTAATGCATAAACAAGTGAGAGATTAATGTTTCTCTGCAGTGCTGCTGATGACTTTGACTAACTGCATCAGCCTCTTCTAGCTTCAAATGACAGTGCAGGTAAATAGAGGGTGGATGTATTTATCTATTATTTTTAAAATTGTATTGGGTTTACTCCAAGTGCACTGAATTCCCACTTCAGCACACCCATTTTTAGCAAAGATGGAAGTTTGTGTATTTCTCTCTTTCTTTTCCAGTATCATTACAAGCAACTCAGACAAAAAGCCTTTTTGATTAAAATTTTTCAGTTTTGTGTGCCAATCTGGCACTGTTCAAAAAACCTATATTCACTAGTCAGACTGCATTTTTTTAAAGAGCTTTCCTTAATCTGGAAATATAGGTATTTCAATCCCTCTTGGTTTTTTTATGCCTTCAGCATTCATAATGGTGTGATTAACTGGCAAGGTGATTCATACTTTAATAATGGATTGCAAAGGACACCATATTAGACGTCCTGGGAGGCCCCTTTACTCCAAAGCATACACACAATAACGCCCCAGAGACACGAGTTATGGCTGCTGCAGCTGCAGTAACGAGAACTGTGAGTGCTGGGCAGAAACATTATTAAAATGAAAGGCAGAAAACCTGTGGCTGCCAAATTGCAGCTGTTGGTTTCAATGTTAAACTTGTTTGTCAAAATACTGTTTGGTGGAATTGATAAAAAGCCGCGGCCAGAATGTTCTACAGGGTAGCAGCCCAAAGCAGAAAAGTTCATTTTAGATCTGTCTAAATGTTTAGGGTATTTTTTTTTTTTTTTGTAAAGAATATAGTGTAACTTTTTGAAAATGCACAGCTGGCTTTTTTTTTTTTAATTTAAAAAAAAGGCCTGGCAGCATGGAGCCATTTATTCATAGACACAACATAGGCAGAGATGGAGCAATTTCTCAGTTCCCACTTCCCCTGTGTGTCTAAATTCCAGTTTGTGTGAAAGGCTTCAGGGAACCAAAAGATGTCGCATTCAAGAGAAGCTTGGTGTTTGGTCTCTTTGAAACAATAAACACACTAAAACTTTGTATTAAGTGCTTACTTCTGTTAAGTGCGAGAGGGAAAGAGGGATGCATCTGCCCAACATGAAAAAAACAAGCTTTGATGCCTTGCTTCTGTCTTGGTTTGAACACCAGATGTCTGCTAAGGAAGGCAGGAGCCTCCCTTGGAATGAAGAATGGAAACCCCCTCCCTCTGAACTATTATAATTTTGAAATTAAGGGGCTCTCAGGCAAATATATGGGAATAGGAATAAGAGTTCTTTATTAAGATGACTAAACTAAAAAAAAATAAAAATGCAGTAATACAGAAAAACAAACCCACTGACAGAGTCAGGATACAACCTGACACCCTGTGGGTCAGGGTGTTGGTGGCAGTCCCATTAAATGGTGGCTGCAGCCCTCCTGCAGTGGCAAATGTGGCTCTGTTGGAGCAGTGATCCTGTAGAAAGGTGCAGCCCTGCACTGAAGGTCCAGTGGTGATAGATGGGCCTGGTCTTCCTCTAGGAGCCCAGTGGAAAAGGCTGCCTGGGTGTCCCAAATCTCAGGTTTTTATCCAGGAAGGGATGGTTGGCTCCTCCCCCTGGATGGAGCATTTCCCAATGGGATGATGGAATTTTATCAGTGGACTCAATGGCCCATGAGCAGAAGATCTCTCCCTGGAGGGAGGATGGGTCGTGGAAGAGATAAAGAAACTGCCCTTGCTGGTTTCTTATCAGCTGGGCCATGGACAGAAGATTACACCACCCCCACCCCAGTTCCAACAGATGGTGATGGAATACACACATTTTGGTTACATTTTGCATTCCCTCCTTTCTTCTCAGTGATGAGGGTGCTGGAATAATAACTTCATGGAAGCAGTGAGAGTGGAGCCAGCACAGGTGTGTGTGACAGGGAAAGGGGTTGTGCCCTGCAACTGTGGCCTCTGTGCTGGCACTTCTGTGAAAATCAGTAAGGAAGCTTGAAAGTGAAGCCTATTCCCTGCAGAGCAGAGCTTCAGAGTCCTTTTCCAATGTCCATTTGAACACTTCCAGAGGTATTCCTAGCACTTGCTTGAAGAGGGAGGAAGCAGGAAGCCTGGCAGCTCTCTGTGGTTAGCAGGAATTTGTAATGGAAAGGCTGAGCAGTTGTGGAAGTTTTTGCCAGGCAGTTTCTTTCCTGCTGAGTTAAAGAACACACAGCAAAGTCGAATTGTGTCTCTACTCTTGTCTTCTTGCCCAGTGTATGTGTCAGCAGCAAGGACAGTGTGATTCTGAACTTTTGTCCCTTTTGTGGCAGGTGTGACTGAAGTAGCATCCCTCTGCTTCTCTTTCCCTATATACAGCTTCTTGCACTATTTCCTATTTTATCCACCCACTGTTTTGGCCAAAAATGGCTTTTTGTGAAAAAAAGGATTCACAAACATTATTAATACTGGTGTGATAGAATAATTACCATAATATAACATGTAAAAATGTTGTAGCTAGTTTGCATGAGCAGTAAGAAATCTCTGTGTTTTAAAATACCAAGGTAAAGGCATTAGAAAAGTACTTTAGATCTCCTTAGAAAATTTTAATTTTTATTGTTTGGGTGTTGTCATGGGTGGAGCAGTAGCTTCAGATAAAGTTTATTAAAGAAGCCCTGCTGCTGAATCATGAGGTGCTGAGAAGTCCCCCTTGCTTAAGGGATTTAAGGCTACCTAAGGTTTAAGTTTTCAGCTTTTCCTCACAAGTTTTAGTGATGGCAAGTCAGATATATTTATAAAAGATGAATTACTTATTATGGCAAGTGAACAGAGAGACCATCTTAATCAGAATTACTTACTGCACAGTATAAAAGCTAAAGCCACTATAATATAAAATAACAGAGGGCACTTTATTAAAGCAATAACCATAAGGCAAGAATATATTAAAGTTAGCAAAAGAAACACTGATTAGAGGTTTTGATGTCTCTTACCACACTCCATTTCATGGAATACATCTTGATTATGCTATTTTCTTCATAATGAACTGTTAATCCGTGTTTAAAAAAACCAAACTAACACTACAGTTTTTCCCTGAAATATGTATTCCAACTAAATTGCTCATCTCAGGGGGACCTGTCCTGAAGTCCTCAAGAGTGTTATTTACAATCACCATTTAGTTTAGCTTATGTAGTGTTTAAGACCTCCTAGAGCTTTTATATAAAGTGTTTCACATTACTTTTGCTAAACCCACTTGGAATTAAGATTCAAATTATTCCCAGGCAATGTTTTAGTGAAGATAAAACAGTATTTCCTGTCCTGCCTTGAAAGGAGGGAAGGAGAAAATTACCAATTATTTGTCTCAGATTTAAAGTAATGCTATTTAACATTATTAATAAACAGAACTGAGAAATGTGTTCAACAAACTAGAAAATTTTGTGCAGGATTTCTCTTCGTTACTAGAGGCTATTCTTATATTCAGAGCCTTTTTTTCCCATTTGTTTAAAGGTGAACTTAATGGTAGATTTCAGCTTCAAATGCTTTCAAGTCCACTGAGTTAACTCACACCTCTTAATATTTGAGGAAGACATCTTTCATGTTTTCTCCCTTTTGAAACTTTTACTGGCACCAGTGTGTGTCAGAATTACCCTAACAATTTCCATGCTGGAATTTGAGATGCAGCCCATGAAGTTATTCTGTTTCACATAGGTCTGCATACTACGAAGACCCTGTGACACGGTTCCTTGCTGATACTTCTCATTATGCTGAAATCAGATTCAGTTTCTCTCTTAATTTGTTGGCAATGAAAGTTGCTTCACTGTAGTTTTATTGCTCATTCTGTTGATATGTCATGCCACTAAGTTGGGTCAAGGAATATTGAGAAGATGATCTGTTCCAGAACAAATAAGATGCATAAGGAATTCAGATGGCTGCAGCAAATCTCTTCCATTGTGCCAATCCCTGGTATTTGTACCATCTTTCTAAGCAACGTGGCATGTGGCAAAAATATGTCTCAGTGATAGTTTGGAACATATTATCTACCCAGCTTTCCTTCGAGGAAATTAAATTAACTCAAAAAATTTCATCCTCCAGTTTCCATGACAGTGACTATCAATCAAAGTCACAGCCTCAGTTATCTGTGCACCCTCCAAATAGAGTAGAGAAATTTTTAATTACTATGAAATGCTTGCCAGGCATGGACACAGGGGAAAAATCGGCCAGTCAAGGTGCAGCTCTGGTGTTGACACTGAACTGTAATCAGAGGACACTTGAGAAAAGGAAATGAAATAAAATAAAATTAGTTAGAAAAGCAGAGGTGGGAAAGAGGGTTTGAGAGGAGAGCAGAGACTACTTTACAGTCCTGTGTGCAAGCTCCTTTCCGCCTTGTGGTCAGATATCCGTGCCTGTAATTACACTGATGGTGTGTTGGGAAGGAGGCCTACTGTGAAAATAGTTTTTTAGATTACTTTATTTTGGAGCCTTATGGTTACAAATGAATATAGTTTTCAGACTCTGCTTTTCATCAGTGTTCTTTGCCCTTTTTAATTTTCAGGTTGGAGTGCCTTGGGTTGCCTAAGTAGGACCATATTGAGGCAAAAGCTGGGTTTATATAAAACACACAAAATATAATTCTTGTGTGTTGCGGTTTTGTTTTGCTTTGTTTTTCTTTTTGGGTTTTTTTAGCCCCTTTATTTATTTAATAAGAAATTACAGAAGTATTTGGAAATGAGGAAAGCAGATCAAGTTTGTATTTAAAGTTCTTACATCTAAAATACCTTTGCTACAGCTTTTACCCCTTGAATTGGGTCCTGCAACACATCCTTACTCTGTAACAGAGGTGAATTTTAATCTCCTGTTTGGGAGAAGTTGATTTCCATCCTCTACCTGCTTTGTGCCATGAGGAAAACCTATGGGATACATAGAAATGGATTCTGGGGATGTGTGACATTTCAGCCACCCTTGTGTTTCATGTGCAGGTTTTAGGATTTTTTACTTCTTGTTTTCTGTGTAACTTCTGTGTGTCTAAGCATTTAACTTAAATTGGATGGTTAGATGCTCAAAAGAATTGGAAAAACAAATACCAAATGAAGTTATAGGAAAACAGCAAAAATGGACAACAAATTTTTTACTAAACACAAAAATATATAATATCCCCATTCATAGAGTGCTGCTGAGGTAGCAATGAAAAGCTGCAATTAACTAACTTATACTTCTTGTTGAGAAAGAGATATTAAATGTAATTGAAAAATAACTGAGAGGCATTTGAGACTTTGCTCTTTTGCAGTTTGGAGCGAAATCAGATTTTGAGTTGTAAAAGAAGTCCATAAGCATAATTCACTGATCTGAGAGGCTGATAAAAGACCTTCTGCTTTCTTTTTTCTAGGATAAATTGCACTCAAATGTACAGGAATGTCCTTTTCTAGTATGAGAGTAAATGGATTTGTATAATAAACATTTCTATAACATTCAGCTACTTTAGCCCAGACAGCTCAATTAGGGCTGTGCAGTAAAATACAGCTTCTGTGCACTTTGTGAGCACTTAATGTGACTGAGAGCCTGTTAGCAAAGAAATCTCATACAAAATAGATCCTGTCAAGTGTTTAAGGAAATTGAATTGCCATATATTTAACTCATAGATCTGGAAAGCAAGAGATTTCTGGATGCTTAGTAATTTAATTATTTTGTCATATTTGACTTCTCCCATTAGAGCCTCCTTTATTCATTATTTTTAATATATTGAAAGCTGTGCAAAAGGGGACAGAAGTTACTCATACAAGCTGGCAAAGGTAGAAAATATAGAATTAGGCTTGACAAATTTTTTTTCCTTTCATAGTCATCCATAAAACCCAGTCTCTCAGGTAAGTGATGGGCTAATGCTTTTCAGCCAAGGGTTTCAGCCAAGTGTTTGAAAAAGAACACGTTTTACTTCATAAAGCTTTTAAAACAGTGTTGTGATCATAGAGAAAAAAACACTCTGCTACATTTTTATAGCATTTTTTTAGCAGAATGTAAATATCTGTAGCATAGTGTTACTTAATCATAACATATTCTTTATTTTTCTCTAAAACACTCTAGCTGTTGATGTACAATTAGGCCAGGAATTACTGTTTTGCTGTAGCCTCAACTTTTGCAAGTTAAGGTTTGCTTTTATTGAAGTATTACATGGTTTGCTTTGGGCAGAGACACTCTCTGAGATGACTTCCTCATCTTTAGTTCTCTTACAAAAAGCATCTGTTTCATTTATTCAGTGGTGGACAGATAGGTGGCTGCAATTCCGTACCCTGACATTTGTTGGGGAATGGGATGGAGTACCCTCTGCAGATGGATATTTCTCAATACTGGCCCCAAGGACAGCCTAGAAGTCTTGCTTAGCCACTTGGTCTAACTTCTGGCAGAAAAAGTGAGAAAAATCAGCCCTCTCTTTTCACTTTTCACCACGAAAAACTCAAGGTTTGATGTGGAAAAATACAGATAATGCTGAAGAGATGCTTTCAGGCATAACCAAGGATTTGGCCCCTCATTTATAGAGTAAGTCTTTCAGAATAAGAGTCAGATTGAACGTTTGAAAGAAAATAAGCTATATCATACTACCAATCCTAGGAAGAGTGCATTGCCTAGTTCAGGTATTTCCCTGGTGGAGATAAGATTTATAACTTGGTACCAGTTGCATGCCTGACAGTTGGGGGGGCAGAAAATGAGGTGAATTTTTGTGTCACCTGGTTGAGTTAAATAGATATTTAATTCTGAAGAAAGATTTGGACAGGCAGGCTCTCATTACTATTTTGGATGAGATTTCTTCCAAATATTTTGAATGGTAAAAACAGAGTGATATTTTGCAGTATCCTTATGACTGTGTGTGGTGATGGTTTGCTATCAGGAGACAACATAATTGAAGAGATAGGATACCTGTCATCTGTCTTCCATGGATTTTACACCAGTGGAAGTAAGAAACAAGAGGAATAATTTTTGTTACAAATCAAAGAGCCACCTGCAGGCAGCCCCTGTTCCTCTCAGGACTGCCCCTGTAGCACAGACGTGCTGGGAACTGTGTCTAACATGAGATGGATGCTCAGCAAGTGCTGATGGTAGTTCATGCTGGTACAGTTTCAGTGCACCAGATCTGTCTTGTCACGGTGAGAAATTGCTGTTGGCTCTAGGGCAGAAAGCAGATAGTAAAATCAAAGTTTGAGACGCTGTTTCAAACCGGTAGCTCTTCCAAACGTGTTTGCAATTTGCATTTTCTGTTTCACAAACAATGGGAGTATGGAGAATATTTTGGCAAATATAATTTTTTAGAAGGAAGGTCAAGTGATTATGATTGCACTTATAATTTTTCTCTTTTACTGCACAGCAGGGAAACCATCAGCAATTCTGAGTGCAAGTAAATATTGAAATGCTGCAATTTGCTTTTGAAGAACCAGTCAAATATTTACTGTTGTACATAGTGCCCGGTTTTCCATTACTGGCCTCATTTATTGAATGCTTCAATTATACATTGAAGAAGGTGATTTTGTGTTACAGTAAGGAGTTTAGGCCTTGTACTGTTGGAAATAGTAGTTGAAGTTTTAAAGAAAGGGATTTTAAAGCAGGATCAAATAAGCTAGCCTGGTGGTACTGCTCTGAGTCACTAATGCTGCTGTTTTGCTAATGAAGCTTGGTTGATTTGCAATAATCATTCTGTTTCCTTACAAGGGTATGGACACACCACCACTTTTTCTTCTTAATGAGTCCACTTCACTGTGAACATCAAGTGGCATTAATGATTGTAATGATTTTATTACAATTAACTACATTTGATCTTGTTCAGCATGTTCCTGAATAAACACTTGGGCAAAGTCATTCTTCCTTTTACATGCAAGTGCTATGGGCAAAGGTTTTAAGGGAAACCTAGAGGGCCTTTTCACTTCTGGGCCTTTATATCCAGGTGCAGGTATTTAAATGAAGTTAGGAACAATTGTACGATATAGCAGTTGTATAACTGTTATGACGAGCTCTGCAAAGGGAATGGGAGCTCAAAATGAGGTTAGGATAAACAGTTGTTGGCTGTTGTACCATTCATAGATCTTTTACATGTAAATGGTGTCAATTAGCTGGGTAAGGTTCCTACATTTGATCCCCTGGTATGTTTGATGCTGAGAGAGAAGTGTGTGTACCTGTGTTATTTTTAGCTAGTGGAGCAGTACTTGATAGCCAGGAAGAGCTTGGGCCTTCCTGCCACTTAAGTTTCAGTGCTGTACTGATATGCTCAACATGAGAATGTTTTGTCAGCATCTCTCTGTAGTCACTCAGAGGAGGTGAGCACACACCAAAAATCATTCATTCTTTTGAAAACCTGACTTGCTTTCTGCCAGTGGTCTCTGAGTATTACAGGAGGAGCTTATGGTTACTAACTAGCACACCTACCTTTGCTGCCTTGGTTGAGTGTGATTAATCTCAACCTCAGCACTGTAGGATTTGCACAGAATGATAGTCTTCTCTCTAAATGTAACATGAGAATCCCTGGAAATGCATAGTATTTCCCAGAGCTTGATGAAGACACTAGCAGAATTTGCAAAGTAGCTTTAATTTGAGACTTAATTTTGCAGTTAATCTACTAAAGGCTCCGTACCATTCTAGCAAAGATTCTATACCCTGAAGCATTTGCAGGAAGCCATTATGGATCTTGCAGTTGAGACAGTGTACATTCCTTGAAGAAGCTATTAAAGGAATTGGCTTCTTAGAGTCTCAGAACACAATAAAGGCATTGCTTCTTTTATTTATACATTTATGAATATAAGCTGATGTACAGGTCACTGAAAGAGAAAGAATCCCCCAATTTCTCTAATAGGACTCAACTTGTAGAGAGCTGGTACCAGAATGAGAGCAATGAAGAAATAAAATTTCACAATCGAAGCAGATAATAATGTGGAAATGGAAAGATGGAATTTCTTGAGGAGGAAAACAAAGTCACACAGACACAGATCTGGTCCTTTATTAAAGGAGTGAGAGGAATATCCAGTGCAAATACCACTTTTCTGTGCTTACAGTGTATTTCTTAAGGTATTCTAAATGTTTTAAAGTTCACACTTTAATAAAGCTTAAACGTCAAGCACCAAACATTGTGCCTTCCCTGTTGACCCTGCTGATTTCTTGGCAGAAAGCTAATGGAGAACTAATGCTGCTTTTGGAATAGCACTGACTGCCCCCACTTGCCCTCCTTTCCTGGAAAACCCTGCCAGTGGGGGCTGAGGGATGAGGGAGAGCAGTGGGAGACTGACGTGCCTCTGTGCCAACTCCTTTGTGCCACCAGGGCAGAGTTCCTGTTCACGATCCAAGCCCTGCTAAGGTGGCTGCTGGAGCATAAACCCGTCCGTAGCTTTCACAGAGCCTAGCCACAATGAGTTTGCATTTAACTGATTTCTCAGATGTTTTTCAAAAGGCAGTGCTCCAGTAAACATATTCATTCCGTGGAAACAAGTAGAACAGCCAGGGAGAGAGAGATTTTTGTAAATATGTATGAAGATGATGCCGCTCGATAATAATACCAGATAACTGATAATTTTGCACATAATCAGTGCTGTCACTGAGTTAAACAAAGCCCTTCAGAAATTAGATGAGCAACTGCTTCATCATATCAGGAAATACTGCTGAAATATGAGTGGTAAAGGTGGCTGTGATTTTAAAGAGAAGGTTTTATTAGGCCGCATACGTAAATGCATTCGAAACCTAACCATCCAGATGGAGCTGTGTCACTCACAATTGTGAGTGTGTTAGAAAACTTGATTTTGAAAGCAAACTGCTCTGTTTAAATTAACAATCTTTCCTTAAATATGACTGTTGAGAAGGAGTGCTTGAGATCACTTAAAGTATGACTGGCAAGGGTCTCAGCAAAAGAAGGGATTTTATATTAAGCGACAGCACAAAAAAGCTCGTTGGCAATGTTCGCTCTGCTACTTACTGGAAGGTGAAGGCACACTGGGGGAAAAAGCAAGAAATAAAATACAGTCAGTCAATGCCAGCAGAAACAGACAGAAAACTATCTCTGTGTGTTGTGTTTAGGTGCATGTGATGAAAGGAGAGAAAGGGCAAGGATAAAAAGGGATATGGCCTGACAGCCGGCTTAACAGCACTCAACAGTACTTATGTTGTAACTTAACAATTTAATCAAGGAACAGCATTTAACAGCATTTAGCTCAGCTTAAAACTTACAGGCCTAACTTCCTTAGAGATCTAAAGAACTTAAACATCTGAGAGAGCAGCATTTCTCCCATGTTTGCCAGAGCAAATGCACATGTGTATGCACACAGACACAAAGAGTGGCTGCAAGGTACCCGTGATGCACCACCACAACAATATACATGTTTTACAAACTTTTGGAATTCATAGTGTTTTAAAGTGTCTTTATGAAGTCATGTTAATGGAAAATAAATCTTCTAGATTTCAGACAAAAATATCTCACATGCCACTCACCTTCAGGATTATTTTACATTTTTCTTTAGGAGGGCTGCTGACATTTGTAAGTGTATGTGCTTCCAAGGGTTTAGCACCTCAGAACACAGATTGGAAAGGACCTCAAAGCAGGTCTGTCTAAAGCACGTTCCTCCCTTCCTAAGTGAGAGCTGGATTCAAGGTAATGTTTTTCTGACATTGTTCTTAATTCTGAATATTTTTCTGTTGGAGTTATAATTATGCAGGTTATTTATGGCAATATGTAATTTCTAGTCATGTAATATGAAATGTGAACTTTTTTTAAGTTACTGAGGAACACTTAAATTCATATACAAGCAAAGACTTTTTTTCCAAAAGCATTTATTTCTTTTCTGAACTGGATGAGCCAGTTCTCTTGACATCACTCAAGCTGACTTGAAATAGAATATTGAAAACAAAGCCTCTAGGATTCCGTGTGCCAGGATTAAAGGCAAAACAAATAATGCATAGTGCAATCAATATTAGAAGGAAGTGTTTCTCTTGAGACTAGGCCAACAGCAGACAGATAGAGTTCAATGTACAGAAATGTAATCTTATTAAAAGTAGAAGAAACGAAATAATCTGGGGAATACCTACTAACTGGAACAATCATCCAGCACACTGATCAAGAAAAAGGCTTAGGGATTATTGTGGAAAAAAAATATTGAAAACATGATCTTACTGAACTTAGTTTCAGTAAAACAGGCAAATTGTGTATTAGGTTGTATCAGAAAAATGAGAAGACAGAAGATCAAGGAAGGTTACTGTGACCACTTAATATAAACTACCAATGTTGCTGAACACTTTCATTAAAAAACCTCTTTGTGACAGTGAAATATATTTAATAAGGTGGCCGAGCAGGTTGTTGAAACCTCCTTTGTTTAGCCTGTCAGTTTAATTTGTTTTGTCATCCAAACTGGGGATTTATTCTTCCAGTGATTTGTGCTGCAGGAAAGTACATTAGGCTTGTTGCTGTTTTCCACCCATAGCTGTATAAATAAGGATTTCAATGAAGCTGTTTATTTTGATTTTTAATTATTAAATTATTCTGCATTTTAATCTGGATGCCAAATTAGGTCACCCTGAAAGTGTAATTTCAGTATTTTACCATGGATGGGTCTGGTTAATTGGTCCTGCCTGGTCACTTGTGCTTAGTTCCACTTCTGGAAATCTCTGCAGGATAATAGCTGCAGAGGAGATGAATGTTACAAACTGCATTCTTCCTCTGTAAATGTGTAGTAGGTAACAGACACAGAAAAACACCTAATTCTAATTCTCTGTTATGCAGTTACATTAGATATTTGAAAAATACATGCATGGTACATTTCTTCACTTATGTCAAGCTGCCAGCTCCTACTATATAAGATGTCAAACACCCCCTGTTTTGTCCTCGTCTCTATTACAACATTGTTTGACATTTTTGGATATGGCTCTAGAAGCATTCAGAAATGAATAAATGAATATTTTATTATTATTTTGATACAGCTAGTATCAGTCTTAAGGAAAGGGGAAGCAAGTCAAACAGAACAATTTACAAATTGGCAAGGAAAACAAGAAAAAAATTACAGTGGCTGGCTGACCTCCAGCAGAGGATGCTCAGCAAGACCTTGCATTCCATCTTCATTTAATCGCTGTTGCTGGTGTCATTCTGCAGAGCAAAACTGGCTTTTGAACCGATTGCAAAACATCACAAATGGATTTCCGACTCAGGGAGGTTTGTGCAGATGTCGCCAGAGGATGTTCTGTGAAGGAAATTAATTACAGGTGTTTAAATTCCCGTCTTTCCCTCTCTTGAACAGCTTTGCATTATGGCCTTTGCATTACTGTCATATGGCAAACTCGGTGCTTTCCTGTGGCTTTGGAGCAGCACCTGCTCCTGTAGCAGTCATTAGCAACTGTGAGACTCAGCAGACAGGAGAGGTAAGGAATTTTAGCTTTGCAGCATATTTTTGCATCTTTGATGGAGATGACAATAATGTGGTCCCTTTTCACCTATCCGAGCAAGATATGGCCTGAGTGAGAAAAAAAAAATAAAGCAAATTGGAAAAATAGTCATTGAGGGAGCAGTGATTGCTGTAGTATTTATGCATGGAAGAAACGTTTTATCTGTAAATCTTATACCCAGGAAATTCTGAATTATGCAAGAGAAACTTCAACTGTGGGAGCATTGCCTTAGACCAGATTGAGTTTTCTGAAATGATGTTATGGGCAATGCAGGCCAATATCAAATACAGTTAAAACCCACTCTGTTACTTCCATCCTCAAAAAATAACATTTTTTCAAGGGGCTGATTCTATTCTAGGCAAATAGTGGGAAACTAATGCAATCAGGACATTACTGTTGTTTTTTGTACCAGGAATTGTATTGTCCCTTATAGAAAAAGGAGGGAAAATGGTAATGTTCCTTCCTAAAGGAATTGATTATTGATAAATATGAAGCAGAATACAAGCTACTGGAAGAGAATAAAATGTTGAGGATTTATGTGCAGAGGCCAGCAGGCAGCCTGGGATGAAGAGATGGAAAGAGAGGTTTTCCCTAAAAGCTCACAGAGATGACTGGAATCAGTCACCCAGAGATTTCTTGTTTTTTTGGCCTGACCTGAGGGCAGAGCTAAGGATGGGAAAGGATTTACTGGCCCACCCTGTGTCTGTCCATCCTAATACAGGGGTGCCTTTTGCCATTTTGAAAGCCCCGTGTAATTTTTTTTTGGAATAAAATTTGTGCTCCTCTTTCAGAGCTCCTGGCACTTCTAGTCTTGGGAAGAGCAGCCCATGCTTGCCCAAGCTCTCTGACCTCAACCACATCTGTGCAGGGCATCCTGCTGCCTCCTTTCAATGGCAAAGTCCTCAATATTCCCTCCTGTGGAACTTGGAGCCCTGCAAGGGCAGTGCCCCAACAAGCAGCAAGTAAAAGCAGGCATACTAAGAAATAATGTTTAAATTCCAAACAACGAGGGAGGAAATTCCTGAGGAGGAATAGGGAATGCATGGTGCTGAGACATGTTTTATCCTGGCATACTGCTGGGATGGAGATCAAGTGTACACTTTTAATAGACACAGCCTCTGACTGCACCCTTATTTACTTGTAATGTTTTATTCAAAGCCATGTTTTCAGGACTTGTCCTGTTGAATCCTAGTGGCTGTGCTTGGGGTGAAGAAAAAGCTTCTGTGTTTCCCATATTTCATGAGGGAAGTACTATCTTTTTAGATATTGTTTGTAAGACTTGAAAAACTGCAGAGGCTGGGGGAGCACAGAAATAAAGAAGATGGGCTTTTCCCTTTTAAAGTGTATCCAATGCCATTTTTTTTTATATTGAGTCTCATAGAAAAACTGGAACTCTTGTACTCCATGTACCTCCCACTGCTATTAGAATCTGTTTTTTTCTGGGCTACATGAGAATGGGGTCATGCCATACTGTGTTTAAAAAACTAGGATGCTATTTTGAGAAAATTCTTCCTGACTCCCTCCTGGGATTTGTTTTACGTAGTGATAGATTGAATTTACACATCCCTATAAATACTATAGCTTACTGAGACACAAAAAAAATCTGGTAATACTCAAAATTTATTTTCCTTTAGCTCTGAGTTCTATTGGTTATTCCTGAAACTTCGCAGTTTTACTTCCAATGTCCAGAGTGGATTTACTTAAGTTTATATGATTTTTTTTCCCTTGGATGGCTTGCATTCATACATCTTAACCAACACTCCTAAAGTCTGCAGTGCATGGCAAGTATGTACTTCTTGCAGCAGAATTAGAAGTTATCCTTTAGCATAAAATATCCATTAGTCAAAGGGAATTGTATATAATACTCTTTTGGTACCAAGTTATAGCAGGCCCTTGACACTTATTAGTTGTTAATATGATTTAGAAGAGTAGTACCATCCATTTTCAAAAACATTCCGTATTTTTCTTTTTTACTATGGTAATTCAGTCTTTGAAAAATCTTTGAGTGCCTGATTGCATATGTTTTGAGCTGTTTTTGTGCGTGGAACAAGTTTTAGTTTCTATAACAGAGCATGGAATGGATAAAAAAGGCAGTGACTTGTTATGTATTATTATATTATATGCAGAGGCTTATAAACTATCCTCAACATTATTTAAAACTATATAATAATGTCATTGTAATGTCTGGTGCTATCAAAGAACTTAGGAGCAGATTTCTCCTCAGTTTTTGTGCGGAGAAAAATGGAGAGAGAGGGACTTCAGTCAGATTTGTATCTTAAAATTCTGATTCTTCTTCTAGGTCAACCTGAAAATGATGAGGTTACCCACCTTGCATTGGATTTTATGATATCATTTGCTGTTGTCATGTTTGTGTGCTTTTTTGCTTGAGATAACACATATGCTATTTACAACTCTTTGACAGAAGCCAAGGTGTGTGCCCTTTTTTAGTTGAAAAAAAACAAATTGCAAGTAGAGCCTGGGACTGATTTCAATATAAATTCTTCTTTTTTTTTTGCTTCTGATTGTGTGTTCCCATATTGTGTTTCCTCTAGTATGTATTTTTTTTTTGTCCCTTGAAGATTCCGCTTGTAGTGGAAGTGATTTCCCTTCCTATGGGTGCTTGGTTCTAGGTCTGATTCTGTAGGATTTCTGCAAGATGTGATATGTTGGTAGTGCAGCCACTAACGCATGAACACCACAAATTATAATAAGCACATTCTTGTCCATGAATTTTCTATTTTTCAGGAGACTGGAGCTTCTGATATTAATTTGTAATCAGCTTTGTGAACAGTTGTAATTAGACATTTGGAAAATGCAGCATTTTACTTTCCCTCATTGCTCAAAAGAACAGATGACTGTAGGAAAAGACTGTCTTGTAAAATTACATTTTAGAGTTCCTTTCCTGTTTAATTCTTCTTAATCTGGTCTTATTACTTTTATTATTTTTGTATGATTACTTGGGTTCAATTTGATGGATTTTATTACTGCTGGAACCCAGAATGCAGAGAGTATTTCTCTGCATGTTTTAAGGGATCCAAACCCTCTGACAAATACTGCTTTTAACCTTTGTCCACGGAAAGGGCTTCCTAGGCTTTGGGATGAGACAGAATTTTCATTAATGTAAATTGGATAGTAGTATAATATGGAATTTATCACAGGGTGGGGAATGGAGATTTTTGGGTTTGTTAGATGAAGACAAGATGGAGGATCCTTGTAGTTTTTAGGCTCCTTCCTCCTTCATCATCTACTCCACATTCTGCAGTGTTCAGGACACTGGGTGATTGGTCAGAATTTGCCACAGTGCAGTGTTATNATCAGGGAAGAGACATGTGGGAGAGGTAGAACTACAATTATGTTGGCGTGTCTGATTGTTCTGGCTTCAAATCGCAGTTAATTTATAAACCCCTAAATTTTCAGTGCTGTCATGTAAACATACATGCCATATAAGCCCATATCTGTTTCCTTGCCATGCATTTGGCCCTGAAATGGATTTGATATCTTTATCTTGTGCTCCTGACTGCTTCCCTTGCCTTTTAATATCTCCCTCCATGATTTACCATGGCGTTTCAGTTTCATGAAGCATTGTAACTCCCATTAAAAAAAAAAAAAAAAAGAGCTCAGAAGAAACTCTCCTTTGCAGCCCTCTTATATCCCCATGTGGAGCTCCACTTCAGCCCTGACAGAGAGCATCTTATTTTCCCAGACATACTCCATGGAGTAGTCCATGCTGCAGTGCACTGAACACCTACATTGGGTTAGGGAATGGGTAATAACTGAGTTTCAACAATGCCTGATGGAGAAATCTCCCTGTAAATTTCCATTCTGAAGTGCAAAAGTATAGAATCCAGGATACCAGCCATAATGTGTGAAATTAAAACATGCTTTTCTGAAGTTTAGAAAAGTGGTTTGTCTCTTTTTATCAAGTGTTCTCCATAAATACAGCCTTTGTAGTGCAAAAGTAGTACACGTTTATTGTGTGTAGTGCACATTTATTGCATGACAATAAATCTCTTCTCTCAAAAGGAATGATTTACAGGAAGAGCTGAGATAATGAAGGTATTCAGATATTAACAGCATGATAATTTCAGCCCACATCACTGCAGTGGTCTGGGAGATTTTATTTAGAAAGTCCATTTTTAGATATGTTTAGATATATATAAATTTTTTGAGCAAACTATTCATATTTATAAGGCATAGGTTAAAGTCCGGAATATGAAGACCACTTCAGCCACAGAGTAGATGTGACTAAGATTAAAATAATAGCATTTCTGTTTGGATGCAGTAGCACAAGACCTTAACACTGTGCTGCTTCCAGTGACGTAATTGGACCACGACAATTTTGGAGGGAAGAAATTCTTATTAGAAAATTTAAGCTAAATCCATGTATTTAAAATACTGAAAATATTTTCCCCTTTTCTTTTATAAAACTTTCATTTATTGACTTCAGTTGTGGTTCTGGGCTTAGCTTTCCTCCACGTGCTAGAAGAAATTTGGGTTTATTTGATCCCAAGTAGTTTTGGCATCTGTCACAAAGGTAAATGAAGAGTTTGTAGTGTTGCATGCTCTCGGCATGGTGTGCAACTGGAACATGACAGTGCCTATTAGAAGTAAGTTAAAACTGTCAAAGCTAAGCAAATTAATGTTTTCTCCTACATCTTAAAAATGCATTTGGTATATATTAAAATATAAAATTAAATATATGTAATTGAATTAGCTTTAAAATTAAATTTAAGAAATATAAAAATATATGAGGAAAAGGTATTTTATTCTTATGTTGAAAATATATGCACAGAATTACATCCTATTTTCTTGCTTCCAGGAGAATTTTAAAATAATGCTACCAAAGGATCATTGATCAGCTTTCATCTATTGATAGTATTGTTAAAGGCAGTCACTGAGATGGAGATTTGGGTAATTTTAGGGATGAATGACATGCGGTTTTAGAAAATGCAAATTCTTCCCATGTTAACAGCTTTAATAATAACTCAAGAGTAGGATAAAAACCTTATGTCTTCTGTACTGCGTGTCTGTAACAGAAATTATAATTTGACTTCTTTTAGTGTTGTACAAAACTGAATTTACACTTACGAGTCCTAAACCACAGAAGCTGTTGTAACATCAGAAAACAGTGCACAAGGTGCAGCTGTCCTTAGACAGGATATAGGCCTGAAATTATTTTCAGGGCCTTTTCTTATATCTCATGCATCGAGAAAGAGCTTGTAATGACTTCTGAAGAGCAGCAGATTGCACAGGGTTAATCCAGTTTGATGGACTCTCTGGGGTCACTTCAAGCTGTAATGAAATGACACCAAAATTAAATCAAAAAAGTTTTGATGCTTTTTGTCATGCAGCAGGATTATTTATATGCAATAGTTCTTGTTTTGTGGTAGTTAAAATAGTAGTTAAAATATCTGTGCCTTTTCACTTGACTTACATGTATTTAATGATTAGTTTGCAAAAAAGATGAACCATCTTTCTGAATAGACTGGAAAGAAAAAGCTGATGTGACCAGGCTACAGGCAACCTTACTGACTCAAAATTCAAATGTTGGAAGAGTAGGATCTCTTTTTTACTAGATATTTAGTGTATAGCTTTCAG
>VYXF01012225.1:0-20020 GCA_013397295.1 Polioptila caerulea
TATTATTATTATTACTATTACTGCCTTTCAGCTTTGTCCCACTTTACAGTCAAGATAAGCCTCAGGTGAATCCCAGAAAACTCTGAGGTTACAGACTTCATCTGACAGTATTTTAGTACTTATTTTCTAAAGTATTAAATGTGCTCAAATTTCCAGCTACATACTGTATTACAGGTTCTCTCAGAAGATACCTGCTTGACTATCCTGTAGAAGTGCTGCGTTTTCAGTAACATTTCCTGCCGTCTGACAAATGTTATCTTCATCTTTTGGTGCTGCCTTCTGTTCTAACAGGTGCTGCTGTTTTCTTTGTTCTCTTTCCTTCAGAATAATCTAAAAACATGAATCAAAACCAAACCAATTTGATGTCATATAGATTACAAGCATTACTCTTACCATGTATTTACACAAAAAACATTTTTGAAGAGGTTCAGCACTAGCATCTGAAGTTTACATTTTCTTTCTATTTGCACATAAAAAGAAAGAAAGATAATTCCCAAATTTACATAGAAAAGTACTTTTACCTTGATTACCAGTGTATGCGTGGAGAAAATATTTACTAGGAATAAACTACAAGGGCAGAACTAAAGGTGAAAAAATCCTCTGTATAGGAGATGTGACAGGAAGCGACGTGACTGGGCAAAGAGGGAAGATACAACAGAAATGACCTGTTGCTGCAAAATCTGCTGGAGTTCTGGCTTGGAAGAGCACAGAAGCATTAAATACAACCTCTGTTCCATCCATTCTCCCCAGTCTTGCAAATAAGACTTTGGCATCTCTGCCAAACCAAGTAATATTTCTTTGCATGTCCCCCTGTACCAGTGACGACACTCGTAGTGGCACTTCATCAGCCATTGATTGATTTAGGGGAGAAAGTGTATTTTTTGGGAATTTGTGTATGCCATTTAGCAAGACTACCCTCTTCTACCCTTCCCCTCTCCAAATCCAAGCAAAGCTAAAACTGAATTCAGACAAGTGGACACTGAGATGCAGATCTCCACATGAGAGGACTCAACAGACTCCCAGAATAATACATTACTCTATAGTTTTACTATTTAAGGTAAAAAAACTGAGGACCTTTTTAAGAGGTGTTGGTCTCTTTGCTTTAGGTACTTCTCTCTGCTTCCCTTTCTTTACCAAAGGAGCGCTGGAATCCAAGGGATTATGAGGCATCTTTCCTTGGTTTAAACGGTGACTTCTCTTGGCAGTAGCAGGGTCTTTAGATAGCAATGGTATGGCACCACCAACTGAGATTTAAGAAGAAATCTTCATCAGACAACTAAAATGAATACCTGAATTAGAATCCAATTTAAAGTTTAAGACTGGTATACACATATTAAAATCGTGTTGTGCTGCTATTAAGAATATTTACAGGCAATCTTGTATCATTTAACAATGTTATTTTTAAAAGAGACTCCTCACAAAAGACTGCAGTGTCCTCTACTTCTGCTATATCCCTGGAATCACAATCTCTCGTCTCAAAAGCAGAATTTGACCAAACACTGCAGTCCAAGCTACCTTCAACACTATGCTATGCCAGCTTGGAAAACCTTCAGGAATTTCTGTGTTTCATGGTGGTGGCATTTCTTCCTCCACAGATTCCTTACTAGGTTGAGATAAATACTGAGTCGCAGTATTACAGATTTTAGATTTACTTGCTGTAGATAAACTTTAAGCACTTATGCCTACCTTTTGTTACACCTTAATGAAGCTGTATGAAATTCACTTGCAAATGGGTCATGAATAATGCAAACCTAAGTCTCTTTTGCTTAACCTGCAAAGCTTGCTGAAGATGTCCACTTTACTTGCATTTTTTCAGAGGGTTTAGAGCACAGAAGCTTTAAATGACTGGACAAATGACTAAACCTGGATCTTCCACACCGTGACCTCATACCAGATAAATTACTCTCCCTCATTATCACTAGGAACTGCTGTATCCTGTAGAGCCCTTTGTCAAACTTCAGTCACCTCCAATATAAAGCAGTTCACATTAGAAACTCAGTAGAAAGGATGACTAAGTATCAGTGGAACCAGTTTGACACCTCCTTCTGTGACTCAGGCAACCTCTCCCCTAAATACAGCAAACATTCTGGCAGCTTGTCTTAAGCCATCTTCATTTACTGCTTCCACTGTATTTATATGCAGATCCTCACACATGACACACAGTACTCTTACCATAAGCAGTTTACCTCATAAAACTGCTACACTCGATGTTTCTTTTTTGGCGCTGTGTATCAAAGGCAAACTGAGAACTGCCGAGAATGTGCAGGATAGGTGGCTACAAAAATTGAAGGTGGATTTGCAGCAATAATTAAGCATACAACCTGCAGATACGTATTTCCTTCATGTGTACATCACCATTTCAAGTTCACAGTCTTCATGTTCCTAAACTGGATGGCTTCACCAGTATTATCTAACATGTGAAGCAGTAAGTGGAATAGAAACGACTGTCTGTGGTCACACTCTGTTCTGCTCTTGTTCACTGTCCTCTTCTTGGTTACAGAGGTCAGCATGATGCCACTCTGCAAACCAAAGTTGTACTTTGGTACACACCAAATCAGTGGACAAAACTGTTTACTAGCACCTCTGCAGCATTGTGATTGACCCAAATGGAGATGAACTAAAAAAATAAGGTATTTTAAAAAAGGATCTTAAAACTTCTCTCAGCTTAGTGAAGGAAAATCTCATCGATTAGCATCTTGAGCTTTGCATTTAAAATCTCAGCTATCACTTTAAGTATTGTGAGATGAAATCTCTTGTGATTAGATCTCTTTCTGAAATGATTTTAAAAAAAAATCTTTGCTGAAATAAGAGAAATTTTAGTGTCATTGAATGCTAGCAAATATTGTGGTTCCTTTTGCAAAACACACTACACCAGCATAATTCAGATTAAATTTTGACCTATAAATGAGAAAGGCAATGAGCTATTTTTTTCTGCTTCCTGGTTATACATCATAAAGGACTGAAAGATGCTCTCCATTAGCATTTTGTTAACATTGTTTCACAATTCAGAGGTACATCAGAATTCATCCTTTGGCTTGGGCAGCCTGACTCTCGTATAACCTCTGTGCTTGAAAAGGAGCTTTTTCAATCAAGCCTCAGCTCCATGATTTCTAGCATCAGAGGAGACTAAAAAAGCCTTTGTTACTGTCCTGCCTGTTTAGATCAGAACAATAACACACATACTTATGGGAGAGCAAAAACCTCCACAAACACTGGTATTTCTGTCAAAGCAACATTTCAATCACACCTTGTATTTATACAAGGCACTCTTTCACAAATCAGTGTTCTTAAGATATTTTCTTTCCATAAGTCTTCCGTCAAACAATTCAGATTGCCATGCCTTTTAAATTTCTTTTTAAAGAACCTTCATTTTCTCTTGTATCTGGAGAACTGTGCTCTTGCCTGCATAGAGATCATCACAGATCAGAAATCAGACTACATTTAATGTCTGAATACTTAAAAATAGCCTAAAGTGAAAGAAAGGAAATTCCATAGTAATCAATACCTGAAAATATCACAGGTTTAGGAGTCTGTTTTGACTTCTCTGTTTGCTGCTTCTGCTCCAAGACTGCAAGCATGCCACCCAAATCCAACTGCACTGGAATTTGACTCTTCTTACCACTGTTCCTGGATGTTTCCTGAACAAGTTCAGCACCAGTTAGTAATGCACTCCACTTCAGAATACAAAGACCATTATTTTTTATGGTGCAACATACTCTTTTGACATCTTTATCCACAATACTTCTGATGTTTAATGTCACTCATTGATCTTCAAATAAGCATCAACTTTAATGTAAAAAAATATTAAAAAAATCAGAAGCAGTTCAGGTAACTTTTAAAAATGCTACTGCAACAAAGCATAAAAGTATAAAGTCTTCAATAAAGGAAGGCTTTTATGTTGAGGTCCCACTTTGGTCAGACTGTCATCTGTCTTTGAAAGAGATAAAAGGCACATCAGAATTTAAAGTTTTCTTAAAAGTATCGAAAAACTGGGGTGATTTTTCCAGGGTATGTGATTGCAACACACATAAATCATTATCTCCAATGTCTCACTATAAAGAGAGGTCATCATCTGTGCACCACCTCCTCATAAGCACTCATCTTTCCCTCCGCTTTGAAGATAAGGCAAAAGCCATGATCCATATTTAATGATGCAGAAAATAAAAAGACTAAAAGTGAATAGTGTGGTGAAGACTATGAACAAACAACCACAGCAAAATATGTGAAGGAAATGACTGCCAGGTTTGGCATGTTTAGAAGTCTTATCTGAGAGAATCAATTCATGGCAATTTCTGTTACAACAGGGTTACAGAACATGACCTCCTCAATCTTCAGCTGGGATCTCACCTTGCATCAGAGCTGTACCAGAACTTACCAACACTAGCGACTTCAAACAAACTACCTCCTGACCTCACCTGTTGTTCCATATTCCTCCTCCTTGCCCCAAGATAAGGGAATCTCCTTGCCTCCCTGTTCTGTCAGAACCACTTTTAGGAGGTTCCCAGTTCTTTATGACAATCAGTTTGGACTGGATTTATGCCATGACCAAGTGGAACGGGTCAAAGAAAAATTCCTGATATCTGAAACCCACAGACGTTAACTAAAAGTTTGTATTTTTCCCTAAACACCGGATCAAACCCTGGAGGCTGGCAGTCACTACCACTGATTACTTCTAATCAACAAGACCGTGTAACTTTATCTCAAAGTATGAATGCAGAATCCCAGATGAGCACCGACTTAGTCTCATATTCAAACAGGCTCATTTCCTTTGTCCATTTAGAGTTGTGAATTTCTCTTCAAACATGAATTCACTTACCTGAGTTTTCTTTCTTTCTAATACAGACGATGAACCTTGTTTCCCTGACAGTCCATTCCCCTTGGAAGCTTCATCCAGAGAGGGAGACCGACTATCACAAGGCTCTTCAGAGAGATGGATCTTAGAAATTTAAAGACAAAAGAAACAGGGAGGAAGAAAAAAATATTTAAAAACAGACACACGGAAAACAGTGAAGATGATATTAAATTCAAACCAAGTGCACCTTCAGCACGTCTGTGAATGACACCAAGCTGAGCAGAATTCAGGGAATTCCTTCAGGGAAGAGATGCCATCCAGAATGACAGATGGCATTCTTGACATGCGTGAGGGGTGTGCCTGTGTGAAACTCATGAAGTTCAGCAAGGCCAAGTGCAAGATGCTGCACCTGCATTGAGGTACCCGTGGTACCAGCACAGGCTGGGGATGAACAGATGCAGAGCAGCCCTGTGAGAAGGACTTGGGGTGCTGTGGGTGAGAGGCTGGACATGACCCAGCCATGGGCACTCCCAGCCCAGAGAGCCAAAGGCTGTGTATAAAGAAGTGTGGCCCATGACTTGAGAGGAGAGATCCTCTACTCAGCTCTTGTGAGCCCTTACTTGGGAGTACTGTGTCCAGTTTTGGGATCCTCAGCACAAGCAAGACATTGACATGCTGCAGTAGGGCCAGAGGAGGGCCACAGAAATGATCAGAGGGCTGGAACACCTCTCTTATGATGAAAGGTAGAGAGAGTTGAGGTTGTTCAGTCTGGAAAAGGAAGGCTCAGGGAAGACCATACGTAGCCTGCTAGAAGGGTGACCATTCATCAGCTGCCATACTAGTTAATTGCATTAATTTTGCTGGGTTTTTTTCAAATTTGGATGAAAAAACTAGCAAGGCAGCTTCATTTTAAAATATTTGTTACAGGCATATGAACAGTCTAATGATCATGTCTCTACAGTTTATGTAAGCTTTGAGGGGTTATATCCCACTTACATCTACAAAGCTAAGGGGTTGCTTTCATCTGAGTTGCATGTGTGTACAGCACCTTTTTTTGTAATAATTTTTTTTTAAGCAATGCTGTGTCTTTTGCTATTCACTCTTTCTTGTCAAAGCTTTTTACTGCTTCAAACAAAGCAAACAACAGTTTTGTTTTCTTGTGTTTTGGGTTTTTTTCTAACCACTGAAATTCACAGGGAAATAAAGCCAAAATTTTTAGTAGCAATACTAATTTCAAAGCAAAAAAACTGGAATTTTACCTTTATTATTTATGTTACTCACTTTGACAGAACAATCACATTTTCAATCTTTGTGATTTATGTTTAGGATTCATTCACATACTGAATGAATTTCCAAATTAACTCTTGAGATTTATTTCACTCATGTAAAAAACCCAAAACCAAAAAACCCCAACAATTTGGATTCCTTATTGACATTTGACTCACATGAAGTCACAAGATTACTCACTTCAGACTGCTTTCTGACTGCAGAAGTAATGGATGGTTTCTGAGGTCCTACCCTGTTTCTCCTCTCAGAAGGAGCTGCCAGATGAGGAAACTCCTCAACATCCTAAACAAATAAATCAGATAATGATTCCATAAGAACAATCAAGTCCATATTTTCAAAACTCTTTTTCCTACACTTCAACAATTTTCTCCTTGCTTATCAAGCATTCATCATAATTTGTTTCACTGTAGAAAAATTCAGATCCAAGAGTAATGCCACCAGCTATGACAAGTATAACAGTAGTTAAATCTTCTATGCAGCAGCTAATTCAGGGCTGAAACAGCTTGTAACAGAAATGCTTCCAAAAGCAGCTTGTGATGGCTGTCAGCTGATAGAAATTATTAGAGGTAAAAAGCTCCTAAAGGAGTGTTTTTCAAATCATTTACAAGCCTTGCAAACAACTTCCCTCTTCTTCCAGTACAGCCTCCAGCTGTGCAATTCTGCCTTAAACATGTGAGTAGTGAAGAAAAAAACAGGCAGTATGTATTAGAGTACAGAAATAAACATAGAAATTCCAAAAATCCAAATGATTATGGCTTACACACAAGAGTAAGTTTTATTATTCGTTGTGCAGAATCTGGATTAATCAAGTGCAGAGAAGCCAAACTTTGTCCTATACTCATCACCCTATACCCATTGTCTCCATCATAATGATCCCAATCCACCAGCTAGGTTTTTGCTTCTCCTCCCACTTTCTGAGAGGCCTCTTTTAGCTGTGTTACAGTACCACTAAACACACCAAAACTTTTTCCAACCTGAAAGGCTTCATTTAAACAACCCAAGCTAGGAAGTTCTAGCACAAGGACTGACACACTTCAACTGAATGAACTCATTTTAAAGAAGCTTGCAAGTAAGCCGAAAAGCAACTGCAAGGAAGTGAAAAAATATTTCACAAATACACTCTTTTCAGCTTAGAAGATTTAAATAACTCTGACCAATTGCTTCTGAAATGCAAACAGATTTCTGACATATGCAACATCCTGTAGCAAACTGAATAATTAAAATGTAGCACTCAGTGTGAGGTTACGCCTCCCTGTATTTCTTACCATCTGTAAGAACATCAAACACAAGGAGAAAGGTCAAGTAATTTCCTTTTTATTTTCTTGCCACTGCTATATTCCCATTTAGGTATCTCTTTTACATACTGAGAATTCCTAATTTTGTTCAGTCTCAACTCCCACAGAAATTGCTTCATACCTTTGACTATTTTTGGAGCCTTTTGTCTATCTTTTTTTCTTCAAATATGCTTATTATTTAAGACATGGGGGGAATGTAAGAAAACAAAATCCACACTATATTTAGATCAGACATGACCTGAAATTCTGTATTGTCATAATCCATTTTCCTTTTTATTTCCCTATTAATTCCCAGCACTGTTTAGATGTCTGACCAGTGCTACTAGCATTGACCTGATTATTAGTAGCAGCTTCAATATTTAACTCAAGGAAGATATCAAGGTCAGAACCTACCAATGTGTATGAAAAGACTGGATTGGTTTTCTCCAGATGTATCCATTTATGCTTATTAGCAGGGTCTATAAATGACTGACCTGTATAAAACTAGAAGGCAATCCAATATATTGCTCTGTTGAGCTGCTGCAAAAAGACAGAACCTTTTTAAACCTCCTGGGTGCCCAGAAGCTCCATGTGTGTCACCCCTTCATGGTTTACTATTTCAAGAGCATCATACAAGCATCTCATCCATTTTTCAGACTGATGAGGACACAAGCATTCTCAGCAAACCAGGAGGTTAAGAAAGCTTTCCCCCATTGTGCCACAACAGATGCTGTACCCACATCACTGATTTTAGTGCAATGTGTATGCCTTGTTCCATGGTTCTGTGCACTTTTTTTCAAATTCTGACTTCAACAGTCCCATTACCATTCTGTTATTTTCCATGAATTCTACCATTCTCTTTCAGTTTAGAACAACGTCCATTCATAGTATATAGTGTTTATGGTAGCCTATAGAAAAAAGGGGGATATTCTCCTAAAGAAAAGAACTAGAAGATATTTGATTTTACCCATAATTCTCTAACAATGAGGTCTGTTAATACTCATTTTTTGTGCCATTCCTGGACAAGCAACCACACAACGAAACCATGGAGACACAGATCTGCTTCATATTCCACATTAAAATGAAGAACCAGAACAGAACAGAAGCCAGCCAGGAAGGCTTCTTCACGCTGCCATTTCAGAGACTGAGTATTATGTACCCTAGATCAAACACGTAAATCAACACATGCACATGCTGTACAATATTAGGCCTTCAGTGAAGCTCTGTTCAACCACCTACCAGACAATACTCTAACGTGGGAGAGGCTCATGCCTTTGCAATACTGATACACAGAAGTATCAAAATACGAATATGCCTATTACAGTTACATGAATTTGGAAAGAAACTGAATTTAAAAAATCAGGAACATAAGCACTGTCAACTGTGTTACACAGATATTGCTTCCAGTTGTGAGACAACTAGAATTGTAAGGCTGTACCACAATCTTTAAAACTGTGCCACACTGTGGCACCTATTATATTCCCCATACTCCAAGCAACATTTGCTACAGAATATTTCAGATTTAGGAAACTGTGCTCATCAATTTAAAAACTTGTGGCAATTTAAAAACTACAACAGCTTCCTACCAGTAACCTCTGACAAACATCTCAATTAAAAAAAAACTGTACCAACATCCTCTACAAACAGGATTTTAACTTTGTACAAAGCTTTTTTTAACATTTAGTCTTCTAGTACACTCATAACACTTTAAAGAACAGCAAAAAAAAACTTATTCCGTTTACCTCAATCTTCGGTGGTTCTTGTATTGTGTTAGATTCATTTTGAGGTCTTTCTACATCAGTGGGTGACTTTACTTTTTTCTTCTTTTTCTTCTTTTTCTTCTTCTTTTCCGACCCTTCTTCAGGCTCAGTTTCACTCACAACATTTTTTGTTTCTGATTGCTGCAAAAGACCATGAGGCATGATGTTTAAAAACTGATCTTTTTTCGTATCACCTACCAAAATATATGGAAATGACTAGCCTTACACTACTGAAGGATATCTTAATCAATCCAGGCAGGGACATTAGGTGGACAAGGAAAATCCAGTATCTCTCAGAAATTCACAGCTACAGCAAGAATTCTTCAGTTGCAGCATACTGCATTGTTATCAGAATGTATTTGGACTGGGATTTAATTAGGAAATATTAAGACAAATAAGGAAAGAGTTCCATGTTTCATGTCTCATTCTGAGGGTCAGGAATTTGGAAAAAATCCAGCCTCAAAGTTGAAAGTTCTTATTCCTGGACTAGCACTGTCTTTTGATATCCTGAGATTCTTTTCCGTCACATGAAAAATTCAAGTAAGAACAAGCTGACTTCATATCATCTCTTAAGAGAAGGGTATACTGGAGAGAGCCCAGGGAAAAAACGGCAATAAAGAGACACAATTACAGATATTAATTGAGAGCAGAGAACTCTCAAGTACCTTTGGTTCATTCTCTTGCTTCCCTTTGCCTCTGGAAAGACCTTCAGATGCTGGTGATGAAACAATTTTCCTTGGGGGCTGCGAAAGTACCACGGCCCAAGATACATGTGGCTGAGCAGAGCCATCTGCAGGTGCTTCAGGAAATGACATTGGAAAAAAATAAACACAAAGATGTCTCAAAAATAGTCCTCAAAAGAAAAAGGATCAGTAATTAATTACTCAAGGCCTAGCAAACAAAGCAGAGCCATATTCTTTCTGAGGAAGGACTGGAATAAAACATACCTTTTATTTCTCCAGCAAGCTTTCCTGAATTTTAACTACTCCATATACTTCCCAACACAATATATATAAACACAATTAACTGATATTTGAAAATGTGTGCTGTATCACACAAACTCCATACTCCCATGCTCATTTTCAAAATACTGTAAATTTTCCTATGTTTATATACAGAATTCCTTTAATATTTCCTCTTGCAGTCATGCAGCTTTGATGCAAAAGGCCACATCAGTACTTTTTACTTTCTGAAAACTTCCCGGTGTTACAGGCATATGCAGCAGCTGAAATACTCCCCAGTGTGCCTCAGTGTACAAGAATGTCACTCACTACCACTGAGGTGTATCAGTGTTTTGAAAGACATTTTGAAATACACACTTAATTCTGTAAATATTTCTAACACAAAGCAAATATAGAACACAATCTATACATTTTTCTTAAGAATGAGAAAACTTCCCTTGAACAACAGAATAGGGTAAGGGTTTAGATGACTAAATTTCAGAAGCAGGGGGAGTTAGCAGTAGCTGCTGTGAAGAGATGGACATGGCCAGTCCCAGATAGCTCCAACACAGACCCATTGCCAGCCTCAGCTATGCTGATAATGCTTATATTTAGAAAGAGTGAAAAACACATGCAGGAGTTGGAAGGTGGAATGATTAGGAAAACTGTGAATGCCCTGCAGATGCCAAGGTCAGTGCAGAAGGAGGGGGAGGAGGTGCTCAGGCACCAGAACAGAGCAGCTGGTGCAGACCATGTCGAGGCAGCAGTGCCCCTGCAACCCTGCAGAGAAAGAAGTGGAAGAGTGGCCCCTGTTTCTCTGCGTCACTCAGGGCAGTGAGGAGGTACTAGGAAGAAGAGAGGGTTGGAGGAAAGTGGCTTTAGTTTTGTTTTTGCTTCTTACCCTCTGACCCTATTTTAATGGTCAATAAATTGTCAATCTTCATCAAGTTGAGTCTGTTTTACCTGGCAAGCAAACAATCTCCCCATCCTTACTTTGGTTCCCAAGCTTTTTTATCTTATTTTCTTCTCCTGTCCTGCTGAGGGAGGAGAGCCAGAGAACAGCTGTGTGGGAGTCTGCCTGCCACGGTTAAACCACCAGAAACTGCTACGTTTTTCTCAGGGATAGGAATTGACAATAGTATTTAACCAAAAGCCCCCACTGTCAGATGACTCTAAAAGTTCCTTAAAAACTTTATCTTCAGAAGGTCCTTCAAGGCATTTCAGCACATTAACCTGTCGTTTCTGAATCCTTATTGAAGTTATTGGGAAGATAAGGACCAGACTGTTCAGACTGGTGAATGTCTGTGTATGCACAGAAATCCAGTGAGAGGCACTCAGACAATTCAATCTTAATGTATGTGATGATACCTCCAAGACAGAGTCCTGATGAACAGAACACACACAAATGAAACTAGCCATGTGATAGCTTGTGGCCATTAAAAAAAAAACAAACAACTCTTCATCCCCACAGCCAGACAACAGGCAAACAAAAAAAAAAGTCTCTCTTCCCCCCACAAATTCCCAAACTCCCAAACAAAATGAACAAACATAAAAAAGGGAGGTGTTTCAGCATCATGGTTCTCCTAACAGAAACAACACAAGGCACAAAAAAAACTTCAGGTACATAATAAACTCCAGGGTGCCAGCTATTTAAAACAAATCTGCATACAAAGACTAATTATATATCTGTCTCTCATTCATTCTTGGAAAAAATCTGCATGCGACTCAATAGACTCCCAATAACCAATACATGTTCCTTTCCTCTCCTGAAACAACATGAGAGGCAACTACAGAAATATTTTCCTTTGAGCCTCAATGACACAACAAAATGGGGCCCATTGGAGTCAGTTTTCTTTACTTTCCCCTGTGCTCAGTATCAGGGTCAGTCCTGTGTAATACGCCAATGACCAGGATCAAATCAACAAGTTCAAGATGACACCAAACCTGGCAGGAGTGTTATCTGTTGGAAGGCAGGAAGGCTCTGCAGAGGGATCTGGACATGGTGGATTGATGGACAGAGGCCAACTGCATGAGGTTCAGCAAGCCGAAATGAGAGGTTCTGTAGAGAACCTCTATTCTCAATCTGAGAGATTGGCACAACAATCTCACGCAGTGCTACAGACTTGGGGAAGAGCAGCAGGAAAGCAGAGGAAAAGAAGCTGGGGATGCTGGTGAACAGCAGCTGAACACAAACCAGAGTGCACCCAGGTGGCCAGGAAGGCCAATGGCACCCTGGCCTGTATCAGCAACTGTGGCCAGCAGGGCAGGGACTGTCCCCTGCACTTGGCACTGGTGAGGCCACACATTGAATGTGTCCAGCACTGGGCCACTCAGTATGAGAAAGATATTCAGGTGCTGGAGGGTGTTCAGAGAAGGGCAGTGGAGCTGGGGAAGGGTCTGGAGCTGGTGCTGTGAGGGCAGCTGAGGGAGCTGGGAGTGTTTATCCTAGGGGGAAACCTTATCACTCTCCACAACCACCTGGAAGAAGAGCGTAGCCAAGTGGGGGTCGTCCTCTTCTCCCAGGTAACAAGAGACAGGACAAGGGGAAACGGCCTCAAGTTGTACCAAGGCAGTTTTAGACTGGACATTAGGAAACATTTCTTCACCAAAAGCGTTATCAAGCACTGGACAGGCAGCCCAGTGAAGAAGTTGATTCACTCTTCCTGAAGATATTTAAAACATGTGGAGACTTGGCACTTAAGAACATGGTTTAGTGGTGGACTTGGCAGTGTTATGGTCATGATCTCTCTTAACTAAATAATTCTTCACTTCTAAAATCCCAGTTGATAAAACATATTAGGAAGAATGAGCAATAAGTGGTAATCTCATTTGAAAGAAAGTGATAGAGTGTTATTTCTGTTCTTCTTTTCTTCTACAATGAGCTTGCTCCTAATTTTTTTTTTTTTTACTTTACACATCAACAACTCCTGAGAACTGCTGAGATACAAGCAGTTAAAAATGCAACTAAATAATTTTTGTTTGCACAACTTACCCCTACCATCAAGTGAAGAGGGAATTAAATTGCCTCCTGCTTCATCTGAAGCTTTTGATGGAACTTTGCTTTTTGCAGAAGTATCTTCCTGCAAAATAGACAGTCAAGTATTATAAAGGAATTAAAATCACTGACCTAAACACAGCTAAACACAATAAACCACCATAAACTAAAAAATGCTCAATCCATCCACAGATAAAGGGCATAGGGATCTTCTCAGCCTTTTTGTTGCTTGTCTTACTGGAACCATCATTTCAGCCCTATCGTATTACAAAATTTGAGCAGGTGTCTTCACTGGTGTACAAGCAAGATTATGCCTTCTTATACTTCACAAAAGCTTCAAAACAAGGATCTAACTACAAGAAAGAAAATATTTTGATGTTTCATGTATGCTAAAAACAAATTCTATCATCAAACTCAAACAAATAATGAAAAATGACACTCAAGGTTTAGTAGAGAGATCTTTTTTCATTATAGACAGCTTTCCACTCAGAAGCATCAGAAATACTATTCTGTTTGGATCCTACTGAAAACTTTGATTCAATATATGTGATATACTGCTGAATACTCCAGTATTTTATTTACTAACAATCAGGAAGCCAAAGAAATAAAGACTAATGTTCAACAGTATTTTACCTCCTTCTGGAATTCAGTTTCTTATTTTTAACCTCGAGCAGAAAGCAATCAAGTACAACAACTTAGACTTTTTTTTTTAATGTTGAAACTATTGGAAAAGCGACTGCCTACTTAGTATTTCCAGGTGAAAAGAGAAAACAGTAAGCTGCTAAGTACAGGAACATATGTGGTCCCTACAGGCAATTTAGACCATTCCAGTACATATGTACATTGTGGTGGTACCTGGCTTCCCCCTATCTATGGGCAGCACAATGAAAGAACAGCAAGAAGCAACAGTGACACCACCACCTAGAAGAAGAGCCCTAAAACCTCTAGCTCTGAACCTCCCTGCTCGCAAGGTACTTAAATAGGTCTTAAACTGCCATACTGAATGCAAAATACTTGCATTAACAATGTCTGTACTCTTGACAAATTTTATTTTTACGAGTTCTGCAGCACGCATTAGCATGGGCTACCCTCGATGCTCAGCAGAAGAGACACGTGAGGTTGACTAAGGGAGAGTGTTACTTTCCACCAAACTTACTGATGTACTTTTATGGTGCACATTTGGTATCTCACTGCTTCCCAGACTCTGCGACTGGCGGAAATCCAGAATGCTAGCTTCAAATGCGGGTACAGGACGAGGCTCTTTTGGAGTTTCAGTTGACTTCTTGTTTGTGGTTTTGTTGAACCTGTCTAAATAAAGCATGTAAAGACTAAGTAATCAAACTTGCTTGTGATCACTTCTAGCTATGTTTTATAGTACACTAGTTAACCTAACTACAGCAATGGTCACAAGGACTGCTGCTATGCACAGCTCATATTAAACAAAAAACCTAGCAATTATAATCAAAATGCAAACACAACACTAACTGAACAAGCAACTATAAATTCAGATGCTTGTTTTAGAAATTTTTTGTATCAGTTTATATGAATTTGTTCAATCAGAAAAAGACAGGTCACCATTCCTTCTCAAGAGAGTCACACAGAAAAGCTATCTTTTTCCTTACCTATTCTACATTTAGTCACAAACTGCAGCATATTGCACAGACACCCATTCCACATCTATTCCATGTACTTATAACCAAACAACATGTTTGTACCTGGTTTCACAAAATCTCTGTTGCATGCAGAAGTCTGGAATGAAGTCCTGTTCACAATTCTGACAGAAGCTTCACCTCCATCATGCCTTTTCTTGTCCAGTTTTTTCTCATCTTCTTTTGATCTCTTCTGCTGCAAATATTTGACACACTTAGTAGGTTTTACTGAAACTTTGTAAAGCTAGCAAGCTTCCATGAGTTACAGCTCTGTATCTGGAGTTTGACCATCAAGTTAATACAAAACAAATACCATAACCATAACTAACCATAAAGATATGAACAATCATTTACATATATGCTATTTAATTTCATCTACCTTGTCCTCTGTGCCTTTTTTAGCATATATTATAGTCCAAGTAAGATGGATTTATATATATGGTCTAGAAAACTGCATTTTTGTGACCTCATTAATCAGAGCATTTCCAATAGTTTAACATTGTTTGGTATTAAATCATCCAGTCGAATTTTCTAAACCAAGTTTCTTCTAGAACAGGGCTAAAACCTTAAAAGCATGCATTCTTTTGACTAAATTATGTATCATGGGCAAACTGTGTAAGACTGACGTCACAACACCCAAAAATCCAGCAGTAAAGTAAAGTAAAGCCACACCTACATGATCCCTGTAAAGGACACACAGTCACCCATACTGCACAGTTGTGAAAATCTTAAAATTCTTCCACAAAACGCAATTTGGCAGAGCTGGGCTTAGGAATCAGCAAGCAAGGAAAAAGAACCAGGTTTGCAACTATGCAAACTATACTATACCAGCCTAGACAAATGGCTTAACTCTGATTACAGGATGCTGGACTAAATTCAAAGTACGTTTGGCAGCAAGGTTGTTTTCTTAGGTGGGAAGACAAGGTATTTCTTGATCTCCAAAGGCAAATTATGTTAAAGTCTTAGGACACATGATCAAATTAATGCAAAGCAGCAAAGATCAATCACTTCTCTGAAGTTCACAAAAAAAATGACAGGGAAAAATGACAAGAGATTATAAAACAGTACTAGGCCCCTACAAATATCACAGAACTTCTCCCAGAAATGTGACTAAGATTTTCATATTACATCACTTGTGCTAATGCTGAGCTCATCCTCGCCCCAGACAGCTTCAGCATGTAATCCTCCTCTCAGCAAGAAAATGAATAATTTTAGGTGTCTAGACTTTGTACCTTATGTCTAGTAATGCATGTTGAGGACCTAGTTTTTCAACTCCTCTACACAGGCTTGACCACATTGAAGCTACCAGGTCTCTGCCTAGGGAGTAAGGTCCACCAGAAGGATGTGACTACACAACAGATCGGATGAAACTGCTGGAAACAAAAGCAGCTGTACAAATCTAAGAAACACAATGTCTAACCACAGAGGAAAAAGAGTTTATAGTAAGATTAGGGTTTTTTCCCTTTTATATTTTGAGAGGTTTGTCTATTTTTTGTTTGAAAATATTTTGCAAGTTTCAGGAAAATTATCCCAAAACAGACACACACAAAAATGACTGAAGATGTTTACTAAACATCAGTTTTACTTCTGACTGAAAAAGAGTACATTTCTACATGAACCTTTCTTCCCTCTCCCCAACAGCACAAGTTCCTCATTTCTTGTGGACTGTCTTCAACCTGTATCAAGTCTTGGAAATCCTTCAACAACAGAATTGGTCTTATCACTCATCAGTCAAACGGATGATTACAGACACAGGTCTGTCTTAAGTCAGGTTAATGGAAGATGCCACTGAGCTTAAAAACAAACAAACAAAAAAAACCCCTTCCCAAACCCAAAGAGTGAAAAAAGAAAGCACAGCTCACAAATGAATGGCTTTCCCCATACCCCATTCCCACACTTTGGATGCTTCTTTCTAAGAAGAAAAAAAAAATAATTCCCCTCATGCTCCAAAAATGTTGCTTGAAAAATTAATCTGAAGTGCAGAATTCCATTAACTTTTCCGTATTTTGAAGCTGGGCACACTACACTATTACCCTCTTTAAATGCCATTCATGATCACTACAAGAAGAAAGACTGATGATTCACTTTAAAAGTATGAACCAAACATTTATAAAGACGGATTTAAGGTAAGACTTTAATATTAATTTCTTAAAAAACCACAAATTTGCTCACCTTTGAAAGACTCCTACTTTCTTGTCTGACTGGATATGTTTGCTCAGCAGATTCACTGACTATTCCTGAACCATTATAGTGTGTTGAGTTGTTTGACTGATACTGTGAGCCAGCTGCTGGATACACATTTGCAACAACATCAGGTGAGTAAGAGCAGCTGGAGTATTCACGGAAGGCAGGATCTCCCAGAACACTATGTGATGGATATTGAGAAAGAAATGAAAGTCATCCTGGGGCAAGTCTTCAGCACCCACTTGCTGCCTAGACAAACATATTCCTTATCTAAAGAATTTGTTTAACAAGAAAGCTCTATTTCAAAAGAAAACTATTCCATGTTATTTCAATTAAGTATTTTCAAACTACTACAGACTTCTTTAAAACAAATTAATTTTGCTTTGGGAAAACATGTAGCTAAGCAAATATCTTGTAACATACATGTTATCCATTTCCAAGTTTCAAAGCTAGTCTGCTTTGCAGTTACAATTCTCATGCCTGTTTAAGGTTACTGAGATTCTTTAAGCTTATTTTCAGTAAGCTTTTTCTTGTGAAACAAACCAAAAGCACAGTATAAGGACATGACATGAATCACACACTTGACTGCAAAAAACAAACATTAAAACCTGTCTTAAAATGACAATAACAAAGTGGGAGCATAACATTTTATGGAGTATAAAACATGTATTAAATACAACATAGAATTATAAAATAATAATTAACTGACCTGCATGTAACCATCACAATTTATGAAAATACAACATGTCTGGGGCATGCCTCTTTCCTTCCACTATATGCTCAAAAATTCCTTTTCAAATTCCTTCTACACTTTGTCCAGAAAATATATAGGGTCCAGATTTGATTAGGGAGAATGGAAATGTCTCAGCTTCAGAAAGTTTCACAGTTTTAAAGCTGTTCTCCATGAAGCTGCCAACCTCAGAATTTTGTGTAGATTATGACAGAGAAACTTCCCCATCAGTACAAGAGACTTCAGATAACACACCTCATACTACCTCCTGCAATTCTGACAGAAGGTAGTCAAAACAATACTCATAATCAGTTCACACACTAAGAAGAAATACACCAAATGACACTCAGATATGTCTCAGTCCCAACAAGGCAAAACGCTCATTAGAAGACTACTGTTGTCTGGGTTGGGCTTTTTTTATAGTAATTGATTTAATGCTAATGGTGTGGGATTTCTCTAATGGACAGAACAGGCCATACTCGCCTCAATATTAAATTTCTAGTAGAAATGAAAATAAGATTTCCTGTAGATTTAATGATTGTGTTCACTAGTGCTCTGAATTTTTAAAGAAACACCAATAACTCTGCGGTAATTGTATAATCAATCCAACGCTTAGGGTTCTGAGAAGCAAGGAGAGAACTGTGTAACATCATCAGATTCTTACAAGACTCAATTATTTCCTATCATACTATGTAGGCTTTTTTCTAGTTTGTTCTGGGTTAAAAAATATTTTTGTACGTCTATCACAAATACCATCCCTGGGCTCCAATAGAAAATCCCCAAAACTTTCAGAAACCTGTAACATTTTTAGCAAAACTGCTCTGCTGGAGATGCACAGGTTGTGTAGAGGAGACCCAGGAGAGGTCCCATATAGTAAATATTTTACAGGATGAGAAATCTCCTTGAACAATCTTTTTCCTTGTGTACAACTACATCTACTTCAGCCTGGCTGCAACACAACCACTCCTTCATCCAAGGATGGGATTCAGCTCCTTCCAAAACACACAAAAACTAGGTCAATCATTACAGACCACCAAATCCTCCTTAATGCTCTGTAACAATAAGGGTCCTTGTAAGCAAAAGACAAGGCACCTGGTATACACACAGAGAACATAAATGTAAAAAACTAAATGATGAAGATAATGCAGAAGCATTTCTACAGCTGGACTAGTAACGTATTGGAACCTTGACTTTGTAAGAGTACTCAACGTCCAAAATCAGAAGGTTAAAATCCCCCGAGAAATAAGATTCAGAAAATATACATACTTATCCAAAGATGGCTCCTGAACAAATGGGTAGCATGTAGTTAAGTACCTAGGAAAGACACATGCTTCTGAGGGTTCTGACCATGCCACAGTTACCGCCGCATGCTTTGGAACAAATGGTTTGACCTCTGCTGACAACTTGATGCCCTGAGAAACAAAATGTTTTTTGGCTACATGCATTTGGAAATTATTAAGTGAAAAACACTCAGTCTCATGACCTAAACTGTCATAAAAAAAAAAAAAAAAGTGTTAGCTTGCTCTTTTCTAACAAAACATGCAGAACAAAGCTCACCAAAAGGGAAAAATAAAGTGAAAACAAAACCAGGGAATTTGAAGAAACATCTGACTTCTCTATAAAGCCGCTTAATACCCCTATTTATCATGAAACACTCACAAAGGTCAGTTTATATAAAGGACAGAAGCCTGCTCAAAACAAGGCACAGTAAATACAAATATACGAATTCTTACTTCATATTTGAACAGCACAAACTATAATTCATATACTTGCACTACTGTTAATCAAACTCTGCAAGTAGGTAACGATAATGACTTTGTGCACATCTGTGCTTTAAAGCAGTCTGTCTGAAAATAATGCGTCATTTTATAGCCTTCTTGTTTCTAACACAACACAAATTTATTAAGACAAGTTTTCCATTTGTTCTGAATTGCCATCGACTTAAACTGGATATGTATATATGGAAGGACAATGAAATGCGACTCCGAGTATTTACTGCCATGTCATCCAAACACGCAGGAAGTAACCGTGACTGTAGCCTGATCACTCAGACCCCCGAACCTGACCAGGTGACACGTCCATGTGCCTAACACTACCATTGGTTAGAATACGGGCACGCAGCTCTGGGATGTCCACCTGTCCTTGCGGCAGACCCTCCACTCTGAATGACAAAAGGTTTCCACACTTGAGCTGACTGGAAGTAAGTGTCTGGAGTTCCCTACTTCAAGCGGCGGGAAGCGACTCGCTGTGCTCCAGCCTGACGGACCCCTCCCCCCCGATTTTGACCTTCCAGAAGACTCTTGCCCCAGTCCTAAACCAAAGGCCGATCCAAGACGCGGTGGGAATCACCCTGCCCGGGGAAATGTATGGGCAGCGGGCGCGCTCGGCCCGGGCTGGTGAGCGGCCCC
>VYXF01012225.1:26691-40664 GCA_013397295.1 Polioptila caerulea
AGAATAGAAACAGAGGATACATTGGAGGGGAGGAAGGGACCAACTTTTAGGGTACAGAGGGAGGAACTAGGAACAAACCATTACAAAGAAGAAAAATCATACAACAATACACTTGAATGCAAAATACATAAACATAACCTAAACATGCACCGCAACACCCCTCCATGCAGCACAAGTGAAACCTCTGCTGGAGCCCAGCTTTGGGCTCCTGAGTGCAAGAAGAAGATGGAGCTTCTAGGGAGAGTTGAATGAAGGGCTACAAAGATGAAAACCTGAAGGCAGGTCCTGCAAAGACCAGGACCAGGCTCAGTGCAGTGGTTCCCAATGATAGGACCAGAGGGAGTAGGCACATACTGAAACATGGGATGTTCCTTATGAATGTCAGGAATCCTTTTTTACTGTGAAGCAGATGGGGCACTGGCAGAGAGCTGCTGGAGTCTCCAACTTTGGAGACCTTCCTAAGCCATCTGGACATGATTCTGGGCAATGGGCTGTAGGTGACCCTGGCTGTGCAGGGATGTTAGACCATATGACCTCCAGAGGTCCAGCCTCAGCCACACTGTGTGGTACTGTGTGAAACAAGGCTCTCCATCACTGTCCTCAGGATAGTGTTGCTCACAAAGGCTGTGTCAGTCACATTGCAAAGAAGGAAATAAGCTGTTCTTTGAAGTATGGAGAGAAAAAAAATGCTTGAGCTTTGTCAAGGTAGCTTTGTGCCAGACCTTGGGAAACATTTCCTACCAGTATGTAATTTAAATGTCTTGGAACATTTCAGAAAGGAAATGCTTTCTGCAGTAATGCTTGAGGTCAAGCTGATCCTGTCTCTGATCAGTGGTTTCTTTGAGGCCTGCTTTCTATGGTTGTGTCAGTTACACTTTACCACTGTAACTTCTGCAAGTATGGAGTGTAGAACAAAAGTAATTTTTTTCTCTCCAGTGCTCTGGAATGACCTTTTAATTGTAATTGTTCTATGTTTTCATATTCAAAGAAGTTAGTTTCTGGAATTAAGATTAACAAGTGGTGGATTAAATCCTCACTCCAAAGCTTCTGAACCAGGTCAGAGGTTAGTGAGACTACCTATATCCATATTTATTAAAGAGAAGAGCTGCTGAGAAGTTTTATCATAAACTTTTGCCTCAGCATGTTGAAGGCATGTATTAAAGCATTTATCAAAGAAGTTTGCCATAGCACAGACTAAAAAGTATTTCACATAGCCTTAGGGATATGTTGTTAGGAGAAATGTGAGCGAGCTGGAGGAGTGCACAACTGGAATGTAAGCTCCTGCTCGGAGACCTGTCTGATTAGGGCAGCAACTGTGATTAAGTTGCTGTTGAAACACAAGATAAAATGGTAGAACACAAAGAGAATATTCTCGAGCTTCCCTCTCTGTCTCCTGTAATACAAACACATAGAAAATGGAGCAGTGGTATCCTGTACTTTGTATGTGAACAACATACAAAGTACAGGATATGTGAGGCTCTTCAGAACAAAAGATGGACTATGCACGTTATTGTGGAGGATTGTGTATCTAAATAGGAGCAGATTTAAATCCTCTGTGTAACCTGTTTGCTTGTGACTAGGGCTATCCACAGAGATAAATGGGCTATGATAAAACTGTTACAATGAAGGGCCCATGTGCAGCTTAACTATTGCATATACAGAGTTCAGTATGTAAATTATGGTACAGGAAAATATTTTCTGTGCTTTTTGTCATAAGGGGAGACTGAACATTTCCCATCTGTGTTGTGCATAGCAGTGTCTGATGAAAAATCTATGCAGCTTTTCCTGTTTAGTTCTGTGAGACATTTAAAAAAAATAAGTTTTATGTACTTATACTGTGCTTCAGTTTTCAAACTTGTCCTTATAAAACACTGATGTCAGATGCTTGAATGTGTTTTTCTGAATAGAACAGCAAGATCAGAGTCAAGGAACCTTTTGTACTGTCTTCATGAGTCATAATCATATACACAGTTAATAACTTTTGAGTAATTTGAATGTGAATCACATTCATAACACATATTGATGAACTGTTATCTGTGCTTTTATATTTTCAGTGTTTCTTATGGAAGCAAGGTGTACACAATTGTACTTCTCATCGGTTTTGATCCTCAACTAGCTTTTGGACCTTTTGGCTCAAACTTAAGACAAATGCTGATAAATTACTGCAGGCTGCATGATAACAGGCAGACAAATAGAGCAGAAGAACTCTGATGGGGGATGATGTTACAGTTAAACTTGCACCTTATTATGCAGAGAATCTACATGGGAAAAAAAGCTTGGCATAAATGCTTTAGGGGTAAATATCTTTCAGAATTTGGAATGCATGCCTTCTGAGACTGTAGAGCCACGAACCATGAGTCAGTAGAAAAGCAGTCTCACTTGATTCTTATATTCAGAAAGGTAACTTTCTATTTGCTGGCTTTATATGGTGTTTGCCTTGTATTCTGCAACAATAGTAGTCCCCAAAGCACTTTCAGGCTCCTTGTATGTGTAATATTAACAGTATTTGTCTCTGAAGATTTGATTTTCAGAATTTACCTCAATTTAGATAGTTAAATTTGAATTTACTGTCTTACTTAATTTGCAGAACTTTATTATAAGTGTTGAGTTGTTTGTGTGCTAATTAATATCCCCTTAGTAAATGCAGAAGATGGATTATTTTTGTTTTGTTTTGGTTTGCACAAAATTGTGGAGAATAAAGAATGATTCTATGTTTTGATGGTCTAGCTGACAATGTAAGTGTTGAAAATAATCCAGTTGAATTGCTGAAGATTGTCCTCTGAGAGAGGATAAACTCACTTGAAAAATACAGCCAATTTTGATGCATGCTCCATGCAGTATCTATGCATTCTGGTTCAAGAATTGCATTTTGAAGGTGTTCTTGAATAGATTATTGAATAAATTATTCCCAAGTGATGGAAGTGCCTAGCTTGCAGGTTGAGTATAGAAATATAGAATGTCTGTGACCCATTCAGATTGTTGCAGAGCTTGGATGTTAATCTGTGTAATTTCATTGAGATTTAATTCTCTCATTCAGCTTTTATGGATCTTCTTGTGGAAGTAGTGATCAGAACCTACTCAAAAGACTACAGCTTAGATCTAAAAAGTGACACAGATGAGCCTGGGGTGACATTCCAGTGCTGGGGGTGGCATCGACAGCCCAGCTGCAGCCCATCTGCACCAGTGCACCCAGCACGGGTAACAAACAATGGAAGGCATTGGCAGCAGGAGCTGTGATGTAGTTATCACCATGGAAATGTGGTGGGATGACTGCAGTGCTGCAGGGGATGGCTGCAAGCTCTTCACAAGGGACAGGGGAGGAAGGAGAGGCTGTGGGGGGGCTCTGTACACTGGGGAGGGTTTCAGCTGTACAGAGCTCAGGGACAGTGGGATAAGGCTGAGTGCCCGTGGGTGACAGTCAGAGGGATGGCCAGGCAGGCAGAGCTCCTGCTGGGAGTCTGTCACAGACCACCCAACCAGGATGAAGGGAAATATTCTATCAGTGGATGTTTCATCATCTCTGCTCCTTGTGGGAGACTTTAACTTGCCAAATGCCTGCTGGAAACTCAACACAGTGGAGAGGAGACAGCCTGGGAGGCTCCTTCCAGACACAGCTGGTAAGGGAGCCTACCAGGGCATGCCCTGCCAGACCTGCTGCTCACAAACAGGGAAGGGCCGTGGGGGATGTGGTGGTCAGGGGCCATCTTGGGCACACTGACCATGGAATGATAGAGTTTCTCCATTCTTAGTGAAGTAAGGAAGGAGATATACAGAACCTCTGCCTTGGACTTCCCTGGGCAGTCTTTGGCCCATTCAGGATACTGGTTCAGCAAGTCCCTAAGGAAATTGCCCTTAAAAATGAAGGGTTTCAGGAAGGCTGGACATGCTTTCAGAAGGAAATCTTAAAGGTGCAGGAGCAGGCCATCCTTATTTGCTAAAAGGTGAGCTGGCAGAGAAAAAGACCAGCCTGACTAAAGAAGAATCTTTTACTGGAACTCATGGAATAAAAAGAGATTTTATGACCTTTGGAAGATGGGACAGGCAACTCAGAGATAGTACAATGATGCTGATAGGTCATGTAGAGAGAAAATTAGAAAGGCAAAAGCTCAGCTAAAACTGATTCTGGCCAGTGCTATGAAAAATAATAAAAACTGTTTTTATAAATACGTTAAAAACTAAAAGAGACCCAAGAAAAATCTTCATAGCTTATTGGATGTGGGGGAAAAGTTGTCACCAAGGATGACAATGAGCAAAAGGCTGAGTTTCTTGATTCTATCTTTGTCTCAGTTATTAACAGAAAGCCCATTTATCCTCAGGGCATCCAGGAAAAACACTGATATGCTAGAGTGCGTTCAGAGAAGGGCAGTGGGGCTGGGGAAGGTTCTGGAGCACAAGTCCTGTGAGGGCAGCTGAGGGAGCTGGGGGTGTTTGGCCTGAAGGCTCAGGGGAGGCCTTATCCTTCTCTAGAACTGTGTGACAGGAGGGTGTAGCCAGCTCAGGGTCCACCTCTTCTCCCAGGCAGCCAGTGATGGGACAAGAGGACACAGGCTTTAAGTGTGCCAGGTGAGGTTCAGGTTGGACATGAGTAAGAATTTCTTCATGGGAAGGGTTATTGAGCCATTGGAATGGGCTGCCCAGGGAGGTGGTGAAGTCACCAGCTGGAGCTGTTTGAGAAACAGCTGGACATGGCACTTAGTTCTGTGGTTTAGTTGACAACATCAACTTCTGTCAAAGGTCAGACTCAATGATCTTGAAGGTCTTTTCCAACCTTAATGGCTCTATGATTCAATTCCCATGTTAAACAAAATCAATAATGCAGAATTTAGCAGATGATTTCCATAGCAACCAATGCTCATATAACACATTCAGAATGATTCTGTATAATAACTGGAGAATCAAGCAGAAGATTATTCTGTCAAATGAGGCACAGTCCTGTTCAGATTTTTCCTGGAGGCTGGGCAACATGACAGTGTCTTAGAGTGGATCAAGGGCAAAAAATCTGTAGTGGAGAGTTCTTCAGTTACTGCATATTTTTCATACAGTATTTATACTTTAAGTAAGGTTTTATTAAAACTTGAATATGTCAGTGTTAGACCTGAGAAAAGATCCTTTTAGCCAAAGCTATCTTTGCAGCTTTCTCTAGTAGCTACCTTCTGTAATGGAAGAGCGTAAGAGTTGGAAAAGTATTGTGATGACACATTCCCAGTTTAGTCTAGATTCTGATGAGGGATTTTTTTTCCTGTATAGACTTTTACTTCATGAATTTTCTGGTTGTCTTTGGGTCAAATGTCTTCTCTCCACAGTATCTTGTTGCAAGGAGTTCCATGGCTGAACAAGTTCCTTTATGAGAAGAGGTATTTTAAAATTTGCTTTAAATCTGTTACATGCTGGCTTTTACACTGAAAAAGCCTGTGAATGTTTATTCATTGTCTGAGATGTTTGTAGTTTCAAGAGAGAGCGTATATATCCTACAGGATTATAGGCTAAGATTTTGATTTTGAGCCTGATGCATTGATATTTCCCCACCCCCTTACATAAATATTGCTTATTGACTTCTGTGAAGTTACTCAAATATTTTAAATGTGTCGCTTATAAATATTGTTCATACACAGGAGTGAATAAAAGTGTTTGTGAGCTGAAAATACATCTGTTTGCAGGTATTATAACGGTTGCCTTAACTGTTGTTTAGTTAAAGTGGTAAAAGATGATAGAATACAAATGAAATCAAAGGTAATCTGAGTAACCACATACATGCAAACACTTTTTCTAATGGTTATTGTTAAAATTTAAGGTTTAAAATAGCCACTGGAGGGCTCACTGATCTTATGGTAAATGACAAGCTTATCTTTCAAAGCCAGTACTTGCGGGTTTTGGTTAAAGCAGTATTAATTGGTGTGCTCCCATTTGAAGAAGACTGGGTGATAACAGATTTTTTGAAGATAAGGTGCAGGGAACACCTACATTTTCATCTCAAAGAATAACAATTCTTGTGCTTATTACCTGTGTCACAGTGTGGAAACATTTGCAAAGGTTTGGAATAAAATGAACATAAATGTCATAAAATGAACATAAAGGACCAGAGTTCCCACTCCTTTATCATAAAAAATGTAAAATGTCTTCCTGTCAGACAGCAGGGTTTCCTCATTTTGAGGAGCCACCTACACACGTGACAGATTTTCCCTTCCCTTCTCTGTTGTGTGGGGCACCAAAGCTTCAGTGATGAGTCAGGCCTAGGGCTGTGATCTTTTTGGACCACTGGTAGAACTGGGATCAAATGCAACACGTTTAATTGCTGCCAGTTTGTCCTGGCGTTTTAAATCAAGCCTTTATTTAACTGGAGTTCAACAAAACTTAGTTTTCAGAAACTTTGGAAATAATAAATTCTGCTTACATACACTAATATTTTTGTATTTTCCCCAGCCTGAATCTTTCCTTTGGCTTTTGGTGATCATTCTTGGATATGTAGTGTGTTGTCCTGTCACTGATACAATGAATGGAGCTAATGATTTATATTTGTTATGAGCAGCTTCCTTAAGTTCACAACAGTAGTTACCACTGTTCTGTGGGATATATGTGTGTTCTATGAAATATACTGTTCCTGAAGTGATTTTGCCAGTCATTTGTGGTTATCTTATTCTTTCTGTTCCTGTGAGAGTATATTTCACTCAGTTTGATGCTTTACTTTATGGAAACTCATCTAATTTTGGTTTCTCTGGTGGTCATTTTCAGCTCAGCCTTAAAAATATTTGCCTTCCACTGACTAGCTGTTTGAAATCTTTCCCACGGTTTTGGATCCTGCATTTTGCAAACTCATTCTATTTTTTTTTTTTATTCCCTGCTTATATATGTCCACTTTGAGTGTTCCTTGTGACTGCCCTCTTCCTTTATTTTAGATACTGAAAAGTCATCTATCTATTGCAGGAGATACACAAAATTTTGATTTTGTCTTGGCAGGTAAACTTATTTTATAATTCACAATCAAGTATACATATTTTTGGTTTATTAGTTCTCAACACATCTTCCTTCCACCTTCCATCAGCTTTTAAATCATTCATATAAAGGAAAATATCCATCAGTTAAACTCTTCCATTATACATTATCATGCAGCATTTATACAGAAAATAATTTAACAGTTATAACGTAGATGGGAAGAAGATTCTACCTGGAAATACGTTTTGTCTGAATCTGTATTTTCTCCTTCTCAGACTAAAAACATTCATGAAATTTACCTCTGCATTTCATTCAGGACATGTGTTCATTGGGACATCCTGCAAATTTGATAAGAAATGAGCCTTTTTCAGAAAAGTTCACATCTGAAAATGGCACATATTGGAAATATGCTCCATTTGAAACGTTTTCCTCTTTTTACAGCTGTATCGCTTTATTTAATGAATGGATTGCCTCTGCCCTAAACTATTAGTTTTCCTATGAATATCCTTGACTGAAGTCTTCCTTGGCTATACTTGAATTACATGGTCATAACAGGCATGCATTTGCAGACTTATGTTTAAAAAAAAAGAAAAAAAAATCAACCAATGCACAGAAGAGTAACAGGCAAACTGATTCATCTTGCTTTACAGGTATTAAAACTTAATGCCTTTTCATATTTTTAGTGGAATGTTTGTGATGTTGTTATGGATGTCTTGTTTTGCCATCTTGCAGATATGCTAAAATTGGGATTTTCCCTTCCTACCTCTTAACTATTCATATGAACTTGATTGAAATCAGTGAAAAGTCTTCAGCCATCTCAGCAGATGCTGGGCTAAGATGTAAGTGAACAATAGAATATCAGCACATGTTCTATTTAACAATATTTTTCAAGTATTTTCACATCTTATTCCACTGTTGAAAATTAGATGCATGTTGTGTGCTTTCCCTCATGCTGGAGTGCCCCAAATTGCAAGCTTCGGCTGGCTTAGTCTGGTAGTGCAGCTCTTGCATCTTGTGTTCCTCCCAGGATCCTATCATCATGGTAAGAGAGGCATAGGCTCAGAATATTAGGCCTCAGGGCTAACTGTTTTTTTGAAAATAGTTTTAAAAAACTTTTGTTTGGGGGCATAATCTTTTTATCAGATGTTTGAAGCATGAGTTCTTGTTCTTGTATACAGTGGTGTTTTCTGGTGTTTTTATCGTGGTCTATGAGTCATGGGAATATGCCTCCCTTTGGATGGGCTTGGCCGTGGTGGCTGAGTCAGTGCAGCTGCTGGTGACCCCTTCCCACTGGTGACAGTGGTGGGAAGAGACTCCCCAGGCAGTACCATGGGGAGAATGTCCTGGGGTCAAGCCTAGCCTGCAGGAGCTGCTTTAAGCTTGGTCTAGTCTGAGCTGCAGTTCTGTTTGTGTTACAGGCATGCCTGTGACTGGCCCAGGACCCTAAACCTGCTGTCTGTGTCACCGCTCCCAGCACTCCCTCTCTCAGGGACCTGTTGGTCCTTGCTTTTCCCTGATGCTAACCTGTTTCAGCTGTATCTTAGAACTGTCATGTCTGTATTATCTCCTCTTTTTGTCTTTTAGTGTAAATTCAAACCCTGCCAGAACTTTCTACCAGCTTATGGAGGGAGCTAGAAGAATTTCAGTTTCACTTCTCCCCCAACCATTTTTCCAACTCAGTCTCCCTTTTGTGATGCTGGAATCACCTGCATTTCTGGCACAGCAATGCCACTTTTGACCCACTGGACCCACTCATTCTACCAGCTGAACAGCACAGAGCTAGAACCCTCATGACTCTCTCTTCAGGCTTAGGACACAAGTTATATGATGCACTGATTCTCAAAATACTGCTGGTAGTCCAGATTTCATGACTTGTCTGTTTTCAAAAAAAAAAACCAAACAAAACAACAAACCCCAAAACCCCTCTAGTTGCTGTTGGCCATGTTGATTTTAATTTTAGATGAAATTAAAGGCTGTGGGAAACAATAGCTTGATTCTTTGTGAAGACACACAAAAAAATGCTGGTAATTTGTCTCTTTAGATGCCTTCTGGAATAAGGTGCTTGGTAACATCACCACTGCAGTGCAAGTGTTTGACAGGCGGAGGGGTGGGGATGTGTAAACTTTATTCACATTTTCAACTGAATCTGCACTGTGGAGCTGTGTGTATGTCTATGCCCGTGGGATGTGCCTGCCAGAATCATCCTAGGCTCTCCATTCCTGTATGGTGCAGACCAAGGACTGGCCAAAATGCATCCTAAAATTTATCTTCTGTGGAAATGATAGCGAATGTGGAAATGGCAGACACATTTTTACTGAACTGCGATGTGCAACAATTGCCATATTCATAGAAACCTGGTCAGAGCTTCCCCTTTTGGGCACCTCATGAATTAACTTATTTATTTACCTCACATAGGGTAAATAAATTACCTTATAAACTGATATATTAAGATCATTGGTAAGTCTTTGGTAGATGTAGCTTTCCAATAGGGTATAACTTTACTATCAAATCGTACAGCTGTATGCAGAAAGAACTGTGTTAGATGTTATAACTGCTCTTGGTTTGCAAATGCAGTGGGGTAAGGCTATAAATCTGGAGCAGTACTTTTTAAAGAAGCCATAAAATGTATACAACTTTGAGAATGTACTTTGGTTTTGGACTTAAAAATTTTTTTTCGGAAAATGCAAGAAATAAAAATGGGAGTAAGTTGGGGTGTGTTTCAGGACACTGAGTAAACTAATTGTTCCTTGAGATGAAGTCACTTTATTGTTTTTGCTCAGTGTTAAACAGCACGTTTACAAAAATTACTTTGCATTGGGTAGACAGCGTTGTGCTTGGAGTTTAAGTCTTGACAGATAGGAAACATTTAATTTCATTTAAGAGGTGGATTTCAGAGACCTTGTGTTGTCAGATCTACAATTTTTTTGCATAATGGAAAACAAATGTGAAATTAGCTCCATTGGAGAAATGCAGAAGACACTGCTGTGTTATTACTATTATATATTACTGTCATATGTGGGGTGGGTTTGCAATTGAAAGAAAATTAAATAATAAATGTGAACTCAGACTCATTATCCAGTCAGAATGCAGGAGGTGGAGTTCATTCTCTGTGGGCTCCAGTTGGCAGAAATGTGCAAGCATAGTATGGATTTAGAAGTGTGTTTTTTCTTGTGAGATGAAAGGCTGCATATGGGATTAGTGCACTGGCTTGACCATGCTGTTTTCTCCTGCTTGATATCAGGTACTAATCTGTGCTCCTGCGAGGGAGCCCCCAGTGAAGATGAGGGTTAGTTTGATTTCTTAGGGAACAAAAGGAGTCTTAATATTGTAGCTGGTCATCTAGGTCTTTGATGACAGAGGTGGACTTTCATAAAGACAAAATGAGTATGTGCTTTTGAATTTTCAACCTGTTGTCCCTCTAAATTAATCCTTATGTGTATCATTTGTTTTTTTTAATTACATTGATCATTGACGTCAGTAGTTAGATGCTCCACAGTGAAGTCTGGACTTCAAAAGTGCCAGTTCATACTTTGAGAGTGCTTGAACTGTATTTTAAACTGCAAAATATGCTGCCTCTGTGAAATACCAAATTTCTTTTCATTAGGGAAACTTTTTCCATTCTCTGTGTATTATAATTTCTTAATGTAAAGTATATATATATAATTAACAAGTCTATGAATTCTCAAAATAGTATCTCTGGATACTAGCACGATATCTCTGGAGTATTTTTTCTGACATTATTGTGCATTTTTTAATGTCTTAGTTATGCCTGAGGAGTCTGAAAACTTTCCTCAATATGTCTTATAGCATAGCAAGCGTTACCATGGTATCTTTTAACATTTTTTCAATCAGCATATGGAGCCACAAGGGGAGAAAAAAAGACTTGAGAGAAGAATTTTGGAATGGCATAATACTAAAATAAACCTGTTATAAAAAATGCTCCATATGATTGATGATAAATTAAAGGAAACAGTCCTGTAATGTATCATCTGTTAGTTAAACATGTGCTCTCATTTATCTAATCAGTACATTACCAAAGCCAATTACTACAAATTAGCAACAACAAATGACAGCCTTTAATTAACTTGAGGCTATATCCCCTTATTTAAGCCCTCAACCCAATACCTGGAAAAGTGGAAAAAATTAACCTTCAGGGTGTTCAATATTGTACTTTCTCAAAAGGTGAAATTAAAATGGAGCCACTGGACTGAATGTAGAAATTATGAATGTAGCAGTTTAACACTGTTATAGAATTGGTTTGCCAATGCAGTCAGCTTCAAGATGTGGTGGGATGCAGGAGGGAAAAGGTCTTCCTGAAGGTAATTAAGTGGTAGCAAGGCTCCTCACAATTCAGTTGAAGACTGAGAGAGTCTTCAACTGTCAGTTGAAGACTTAGAAATCCATAGTTTACCCATATTTTCCACAGCACATATTCCTCATGACTGCTAAAATACAGTACTTTGCCCTCTTTCAGAGTACATAAAATGTGAGTTTTGTGACATTTCCAGGAGATAAGTTAGGTAGTAAGGTTTTAAATATGTTTAAATATGTTGGGTTTTTTTTAATACAGTCAATCATGTGGTTGAGCTTTTATAAATACAACATGTTAGTTGAAGACATATGGTTTTATTGGTAGAGAATGTTTTGTATATTCCAGTTTTAACTTGTTACAGGATAAGGATGTGTTTTGCTCCAACTGTTGTTCAAGATGAAGTTTTTTAAGAGAATACAAATTGCAGTATGGATTGTACAATCCAGCAACCAAATTCTGGACCTACTCTACTATGGCAATTCAAAGCACAAGAGAATTTATTCAGTAAGAGGATCAAGTTATTTTGGCCCTTGTGTTTGGCTCACTTTTATGGTGACCAAAATAAAGATAGAAGGGAAGTGCCTGAAGCTTAATCTAAACTCAGCAGTTCTCCAGCATGCATTTTGGTGCTGTCAGAGTTCTTCCTGCTGCATGAAGCAGAGTAAAAGGAAGAAGCTGGGTATTTTGCAACAATGCAAACGTAAATACATAAGTATACCTCAGATTTTAAAATGCAAGAACGTTTGTTGGAACCTTACTTTCCTTGGTGATTTGTTTTACATTAAAGTTCTGTTGCATTGGCTATTAAAGCTGTATATCTTCTGTGAATGAACAGAACATGTCAGTATTTAGGGTGACATCTTTGGAAGCATTAAATGCATATGCAAGCATTTTAAAATGGCAGAATATAATTAGAGCTGTGAGTTTGACAGTAATTACTACAAAATTACAATATTTTTCACTGTGCAGAAGGCAAAACTAAATGAAATGGATGTGTTAGCATCTGGTAAGCGTGAGCAGAGTTTCTTTGAGATGGTTGAATGTCATATTTGTGGCACTCTGAGTGAGATCTATGGCTGATTGTTCCTTACCATTCAATTGTTGCGTCTCAATCTGCCCTGTTTATAATTGGAGAATGCATCTTTCTGCAGCTTGAAAATATGAGTGGGGAGGAGGTCAAGTTCTCTTTAGTCATTCAATCAGGAGTGCTCCAGTGCAATCACACATGCAACGATATTCTCAGGACCTATTAGTTGGGAAGGCAACTGTCTAGTACTTTCCCAGTGCAAATAATTGCCAGGGACAGAAAAGGCTTTTTGAATTAAATTCTCCTCCTCCTTTTAAAATCAAGAAAAACACAGCTTTAATTCTCTTCTTTGTGTTTTCCTGTTATACACAGTACTGAGAAGAGTATTAAGTCCCGGCTTTGGTGCATGTGTGAAATATCGGCCTACTTTTCCTAGTGTTAGAAGTCTAAGATTAATTATTTGAGACAGGTTATATGCATAAATTCCTTGTGTTCTTAGGTATTAGCGAATTTCTCTCAGTGGTGTGCTAAAGAGTGTGTACACGTCATAAAGGTGAATAAGATTATGTTCGTTTTTTAGCCTTTAGGTCAAAATGTGCATTTACTTCCTCACTACTTTCCGTACAATGCCAGGTATCCTTTCAAGGTTTAGCTGCATGGGATTTTCTTTGAGTGCAAAGTTTCTGTGGTGGTTTTTTTGTTTGATTGTTTTTTGTTTGTTTGTTTGTTTTGTTTGTTTGTTTTTTGTTTTGTGTGTGAGTGTTTCCTTTTTTCCCTCCCTGTTTTCATGCACTGTCTTTTATACTATACTTTTATGTTATTATGGTGCATGGCATGTGTTACTGAAATATGAATAGTGAAGATGATGAGAATTAGAAGGAAGATAATGGTAGCAGGATTTCAGTTTGGTTTTAAAGGAGTCTAGACATTTTGCTTTGCTGAGCTTAAAACAAGCCTTATAAAGCAGGTGAGAAAAAGTTCTGTAATCTTGCTCTATTTCCTGTATTATTAATTAATGGGCTTCACGGAACTTAACTGACTCTTTAAAAACATTATAAATGAGAGAAGCATGTATTTATTTCATTCTGGTCTTTGTCTTAGATAACTCTAAAAAGCATATCCCATCCCAGGGAATAGTGAGCAGTAAAAGTTTCATAAGAGAACTGGAATATCGCTCCATTTTATAATTGCATGAAATTTATTTTTATTAATTAGTTTATTTATTTATGTATTGCTTCACATCTGAAAGTTTTGCTTTCTTCTCACANCAATGAAAATAAGAAAATACAGTACCTCTTCTGAATAGTTTATAATAGTATTTCTAGTATCTGTATACATCCACAGTTAGTTCTGGTAAATGTGGTGAGGCCCTGCACAGGTAAAAAAAAAAGTGTGCTGCATGGCTGATTGTGGAGTTCCCTCTCAGATTCTTATAGGATGTAATAAAGAAGGAGATGTTTCATGATTTTTTTTTACCAAATGAAAGCAGTATATTGCATGTATGACAAATACGTTAATATGCAAGGCAAATAGCAGGAGAACCTTATGTATGGACTTCCTAGAATATCGAAACTGGAAATGAGGAAGGCTCTACAGATAGATTTCTGAGTGGCTATGATGGCAAGTAGGCAAGTGGGCTGAAACTGTAGGAATATTTTTTTTAAATCTCAGGATATATGTCCTTTTCGTTTTTTTTTTTTTTTT
>VYXF01012225.1:40741-108055 GCA_013397295.1 Polioptila caerulea
TTTTTTTTATTTTTCTGAAACAAATGTTTTAATAAGTATGTACTCTAACTTAGTAATCAGAAGATAATTATATATAAAGATATTTAAAATTCAAGTAGATTTGAGTTTGTTGGGTTTTTTTCCCCCACATTTCCTTTGTTCTATTTTTGCAGTTGCAGCCCATGTTTCTGCCTTGATTTAGTCAACTATATTTGGCTTGGAAAATGTATCATTACATTATGTACACTGACTATATGGTTTCCTGTGTTCGTATTTTTAAGTTGTTGAAATGCAAAAGGCAATAAATGTCCTTATTTTTAGTATTACCATTTTCTGATACTTACAGTTTCATCCTGTAAAATTGTTTAATGGTGACTGTCAACAAATTCTTTGTCAGAGATTTTGCTTTTTGGAGTAAAATAGATAAATAATGATACCTTCTCAGGCTTCCAGCAGAGGTTTTGGCTGTGAGAATCTAAAATTATTGAACACTGATCAAAGTATTTGGGAGTTATGTGTAATTTTAAAGCAATCTAAGCCATTAGGTGGACAAGTTGCTCATTCATCTGTTGTTACAAAAATAACCCAACTCTGTTGTCCTACTATCTTAGAGAGTAGATTTTACTTATTTGCTGCATAAGGAAACAAGAGGAGAAAGGAGGAAGAATTATCTGTTTAGAAAGATAATAAACAGAGAAAGAAGGATGATTAAAAGGCCAGCAAGTTGCTGTTCACACAAGTAGCTATTGAGGAGATTGAATGAGGGGAGAAAGTATACAGCCCATTCAATGATTAGATGGAATTTGTTTGTTCTGAACAATATTCAAACATTTGATCTGCTAATAGGCAGATAGCTTCAGTCTGAATACTGAACAGGCATTCACTAGCTGTAATTCAGATGCAGAAAAATCTTACCAGCCTTTTATCACTATCTTTCCAGAGCCTGTAGAGAGAGTTTAGGATGACTTGGTTTCTAACTTTAGCCCCCCACTAAGTGCCTAAAATTAGGTGGGTTGAAAATGAATTTTGGGAACATGCCACTCAGTGGAAAAATTAGCTTTGAACCTGGAAACTCCCACCTGCAATCTGCATATTAACGTGTCAGAAACATGTGCTATATATGGGCGGGATAAAAACAGTTGTACTGTTTATGGACACGTTGCATTTCTGCTGAGATTCCATAATCATACTTGAGAAAGCTTTCTGTGGCTATTTTAAACACATTGAATTCTCATTGGCATATCTGAACTTTGCAAGCAAACATTCATAGATTTCATTCATCACCTTTATTTGTTGCCCAGAAAAGACTTATGTTGGTCTATCTCTTGATATCTAGGAATTGAATTTTCACAAATATCACAAATGACAATAGTGAATTATGAAAGCCATGTGATCTCAGTTTTTAAAAATTGAAAATCTTTATCTTTCTTTTTTATCTATGCCATGAACATTGAGATAATACTCTCTTTTCCATAAAATATGCAGTCAAAAGATCTGGCTTACAGCAGTATCAGGAGTGCCCTTTTCCCGAGTTACTAACCTTTCTTGAGCTAAGCCCTGAAATGAACCTATCATGGATATGACCAGCACTTTATGACCTGGACATGATAAATGGAGAATTAGTCCTGTGTTACTCTTCTATTCAGTTAATCATTTTTCAATTTTGAAACAGCAGAAGGAGATTATATTACATTCTTTATTGACATTAGGAAAGCTATTTTCTCCTGAGTAATGTCACACAGTTCTTAACATCACACAAATGTGACGTTACCTAGGAGCTCAGTAATCTTGGTTCCCATCATTAATAATGTTTAATTATATAATATGATTTATCACAATGTTGATTAATTTCCTTCAAAATGTACGGCAAATGTTTTACAACAATGGCAGCCATTAGTACTACATCACTGGGACACGGGACAATTTTATGTTCTTTTGAATAATTACATCTCATGTTGTCCTGTCCTAGCAATATATTTTTGTACTAGAGTTTCAGTGAAGAGGGTGACCAATGAAGAAAACAGAGGTCAATCTTTGCCGTTTTCAATTTCCTACTTCATGTGCTCCTTAGCTTTAATGCAGGTGGAGGAGAGTAGGAGTGACCTGTTATCCAGACTTCCATGCTGGATCCTGAGTGTGTCTGATAGCAGTGCTTTTGAAAAGACTATTCTCAACCCTGAGACCTTATCCAAACTCCTTAAGTCTGGCAGTAGGATAGAACACTTCATGTTTTTACAACAAATTGCTTAGTGTCTTTCTTTGAGGACTTCGCTATTTTCAAATTTACCGATTATTTCTAAATTAAATTTAGAATTTAGTACAACCATTAATATATATATATACACAAATTTCTGTTTTCTTTTTCTTCTTGACTGCTACATATGATTTTCTCTTCTTTCTGTGAGGACCTTAATTCATTTTCTCACGTGCATCCATTTTTTTCTGCAGATGTAGCATTTTATGTATATAATATATATATTTAAAAATTACATTATTTATATACTTAAATAACAGGGATTTTAGTTTTTAAATCCCCTTTGGTTCTTTTTCAATTTCTTTTTTGGTTTGTGATAAGAAATTAATTAATTTCCCTCATTCCTCTATGCTTGAAATCTGTGGAGGGTTCTGTTTTTATGTAAAAATAAAATGAGTTTTTATTCTGATAACATTTCAAACACACAAATTTGTCATTAGGGAATTCTGCAGCTTTCAAGCCTTTCTAAAAGACCATTATTTTTTATTATAAATGAGAGTTAAAATCTTTTGTGCCTATGCTTGGATATAAGATATGAAGCTGTTACATCTGCTACTAAGAATGATGTAACTGATCTGGTATTTAAAAATGCCAGAGTGAGTAGGTAGTTGTGGGAGATGATATGAACACTTTTAGCAGGTGCCTTGCTTTCCAGTAACTATGGACCTTAATGTATGTTTATAGATACCCAAACTTTTAGCATTTATGAGTTGATTTTTTTTCACTAGAGTCTTGTTTGAGTTTCACCTTTGTATATGGTATACAAATATTCCAGCAAAAAAACAATTACATGTAAAAACAGTCAATTAACAGGCATATGAGGCATCACGCCAAAGATAGAATTTGTAGTGAGTTAACATGGGACAGGAATAGCAATGTGAAGGTGGAGGAATCTATTTTGGAACAGGGAGTTGTTCTTGTGCTTTAAAAACCTTCAGGAACTTATAACAGGCTTTTTTGAGCTTCACAGCTAAAATTGCTTTGTAGATTTTACACCTTGCAGTATTCACTTTATTGAAATACTTTGTGTCAAAAGTTTTGTACCACAGATAGTACAAGGCATTGCCTTTGTTTTTCTTCACCATTTGATGAATTCTTTTGTTTGTTGTTTGCTATGAGTTTGGATTTTTTATCTGATAGTTGTCATTGACATATGGGAGATATATGCTGAAAAGAGAGTGAAAAGGTCCTTCTACCTTAAGGCTAATATTTGCCATTTTTACTGCACCCAAAGAAAAATATTATATGAGAAAAAGTATTTTTGTGTCACTCTAGCATTTTTAGTCATAAGAGCTAAAGTATTAGCCAAAGGCTGCATGCTACACCTACAGTGTAGCATTTTGCTCTTCTGAGCTGGTACTGTTGGAGTCCTTTCCTCATTGCCTTGAATGCCTTGAATTCAGCACTGTATGCTGCAGTCCTCTATTGTGGTGCAGGTCACGTAGCAGTGAATGAACAAGGTTGCATGAATAATGTGCTTTTTATTCAGCGATTGGATAAAAATTAATGCCCTCAACACCTACGTACATCCAATCTCCACTGCTTCCTGTGTGCTTATTCTTCCAGAAGCTTTAATTATTTATCCTTGGAGAGAATTTGACAGTTACAAGTAGTCACGACTCAGCAGATTAACCATACAAACACCAGAACCAATCTCCATGTCAAGTACACTCGAATGTCTCATGGAATCAAATGTTGATTTTGAAGTGATGTGACTCCAAATCAAGAGGGAAAAAAAAAATGGCATCCCTAACTGCTGCGTATTTTTTAATCTAACACTGTCTTTAATTAAATTACAGTTGGCTTAATATTCTTGCTCATTTCAAGAGGTATTCTGAAGTGTGTGATATGCTCTAAATACTGACACAGGCATTCTGCAACAGAAATACATTTTCAGGAGAGAATTGGGGGAAGCAGCATTAATTAATAAGCCAAAATATGTGCATGGTTTCCCATCATGCAGTATTGCATAGTGATGAGGAAAAAAATGAATTACATAAGATACCTGCAGCATTTGCTACTTGATCTTTACAAAGTATAATCAAATTAAAACAAAACTGCAGGCATAGTAAGAATCAGTATAGCTATATACACTAAGAGGAGAAACAGCCTTTGAAATAAACTGTAACTTCATTATATTGGCTAGAGGCAGGGAGAGGGAGAAAAGCATGTGTGTGCATGTGTATATATATAATTAAATCTATAAACACATTTTGTCTACTTGCTCTGAGTGCAGGAAGATCACCAAAGAAATAGTAAGATAATTTTTCATGTGACTTTTTTTTATACTAAATGTATTTATTATGTGGCTATATTTTAGAAAACAATGCCAGAAAGGCCAATATTAGACTACCTTGCTGCAGCTTGTTGAATAATGCTACTGTATTATCTGACTGGACCACATGAATCACAGCAGGTGGGAGCAAATCTGTCTGCATCATCAGACTGCATAATGTAGGAGTATGCCCAGCACCGGTAGCTACTAATGATTGATTTAAGCCTTAAGAATTACCCAGAAAAACAACAGCTAATACTGACCTTATCTCCCCACGCTAAGAGCAGACTCAAAAGTGTAATGTGCAGTGGTTTTCTTTTGTGCATTTGCTTACAAACAGTAAACAGTTGGGTGACTGATTACAGCAGCAATTCACCCAGAGTTGTGACAACCTCTCTGAAGCTTTAATAAACACTAGCTATTTTCCTTGAAAGTAACTGACTAGTCTAATGAAGAATTCACTCACAGAAGACATGTTCCTTGTGTTAAACAAAAGAATAGAAAAGATACTAACAGCAGCTCCTTTTTACCTTTTGTTCTAGGAATTAACTTAAGCTTACTTCAAGCCAGTTCGTAAACTGCAAATTGCACACTATCATATTTAGTTATGTTGAAATGAATGTGCAGCTGAACATCTGGACTGGTGGTTGAGGTTTGCCTAGCTAGTGAGAAAACTTGAGATGTATATTCTCTCTAGGGACAATGATCATGGTGAGATGAGTGTCTGAAGGGTGAACTGAACTGGTTCTAGTTGCTTTTGTATGTGGAACTTGGCAAACTCAGATTTAAAATTTTTGAGTGTTAGCATGAGAGATATTAGATGAGATAACCATAATAAAAACAAGTGGGCCAAAGTATGGTGATGTGCTGAGGTACTATCAAGTGTCTCTTTTAAGCATTTATGACAGGTTTACCCCAGTCTGCACAAAGATATGGGTGACAGGTAGGTTTGTTTGCATGCATTTTGACATAGACTAAGGGCTTTATGAACAGTCTTTGGATTTCAGAGAAAGGAAAATGTGGTCTAAAATTTCGAACTTTTATTAGAAAATCATTAATGAGTCTGTGATTCTTAGTCGCAAATGTAAATACTGCTTTGTGGCATATACAAAATTTTTTTGCTCCAGGTAAATGACAACAAAACAACTCCTGCTAACCATATGGCTTAGACTACCAGTGTCTTGACATTTATCTGGGAAGTTTTGTGATACTGTTAATACCTCAGGTAATATGTAAAGCACATTTATTAAAAACATTAGACTTTAAGATGTACAGGCCTCCCTCTCTGGAGACAGGTATAATTTCACCTTTTCCTCTTCCTGCTTATTCCATGAACTTAACATCTAGTGTTGTTACTTAACATCTTCCAAACCTCTTCTTTGTAGTTTTTGGCTGAATTTGGTCAGTGGTTTCACTAGCTGTCGATCCAACAGTTATATGCAGATTGAGGATACTGATCAGCTGCAGAGGTAACCAGGGAGTGGAAAACTGGCTAAAGGGTCATGAATCTCATAGTTGTGGTGTATATGTATAGGATGCTTTTATAGTAGATGCTTTTTATGGTAGGAACTAATTTTAATTTTCTTTGGCCAAATTTCTATTCAAAATGAACAAATTCATAGTTTAAAAAATCAATATCTTTCCCAAAAAGGCACTTAACAGCCATTTAAAAGAATTTGCATTTGGTGAAGTTCAGTTGCATCTCTAGTGATGCCAAATGAATATTCTTCTGATTTAACCCAGTACTTATTAATTAATAGCATTATTGGCATCTGCTGTACTGAAAAGTTTCAATTTTTTTATCTTGAAGTAAAAATTCAATGATGAAAGGGAAAACTTGAAAAAGTGTCTTTATTTTTGATTATCTGTGTTACAAGAATATACATGGGTTTTTTTCAGTCATCCTTTTGATCTATTTGCAGTTTCATAACTACAGGATGTTTTTTAGGCATAATTACAGAAAGACTAACCATATGATCCTCCCTACACTGCTCATATGTCATGTGCATCACCTTTCCTGGCAGTATATATCCCTTCTTTTCCTTAAGTGATGGAGAGAGAATTTCTGCTGCAAAGGATCACCCCAAGGCTAAGCAAGATGGTTTATTTACTGATGACATTTTATAGACTGCTTTCTTTCATGAGCACAAAGAGCTGAAGCAGCAATAGAAATTGGGTTGCTGGTCATTACTCTGCTTCTGAACTGATGAGACAGGCAGGACATTTCTGCCCTCTTAAATTGTGGTCTTACTTTTCAATGAGATACCACACTCACATCTTGCTGCTGTAACATGATGTTGTGGTTTAACCCCAGCCAGCCACCACACACTACACAGCTGCTTGCTCACTCCCCCAGAAGTGGGGTCAGGGAGAATTGGGAGGGCAAAAGGTAGGAAACTTGTGAATTGGGATACTGGCAGCTAAATAGGGAAGGCAAAAACTGTGTGCACAAGCAAAACAAAACAAGGAACTGATTCAGTGCTTCCCACACACAGGCGGGTGTTCAGCCATCTCCAGCAAAGCAGGGCCCCACTACATTTAATGGTTACTTGGGAAGACAGATACCATCACTCCAAGCATCCCCTCCTTCTCCCTTCTCTCCCACTGTATATCCTGAGCATGATGTCACATGGTCTGGAACATCCCTTGGGGTCACCTGTCCTGGCTGTGTCTCCTCCCAACCTCTCATGCAGCCCCAGTCTCCTCACCAACATGGCCATATGAAAAGAAGGAAAGGCCTTGGCTCTGTGTAAGGCCTGCTCAGCAATAACAAGAACATCTCTATATATCAGCCCTGTGTTCAGCACAAATCCAAAACACAGCCCCATACTAGTCATTGTGGTGAGAATTAACTCTACCCCAGCCAAAACCAACATGTGCGGCCTTGCAGAAACTTGTAAGTTTTTCATTCTACTTATTCTGGTTTTGAATGTGATTTACTGGGAGGTTGTGTAGCTGCCTGTAGATGCTAGTGCTGTAGAGAGAATTAGTGTGCTCTGTGGAAAGGAAGAGCTCCTTCCAGCTTTCCAGCTTTGTTTGCATCTTGGACAGCAGAGGGCAGGTGTTAGTTTTGTGTGACTGAAAGCTTGTGTGGAATGGTTGTGTGTACACATTTCCATCTGCATACTAGAAAGGGTTAGGAAGATGTAGTATAGAGAAATTAAATATAGATTATACTTTTTTGTGTATGTAGGAAGTGTTTTTCTAGCAGAATGTTCTTTAGTTTTTCTTAAAAAAACCCAACTATTATTTTGGCCAAAAAAAATGTAAACACAAAATTCAAATGGTATTGGCAAGGTAAGAAAGAATATCAGTCCAGGAATCTACCTAAACTGAAACTTCCCAGTATCCTCCTGTTCTCTCATTTGACTCTCATTATGGTGGTCTATATATGTATTCCATTACAGACATGTATTCTGATACAAAATTTTATGTAGTAGACTTACTTTTGCTTTATCTGTTTGGTTTTCAATTTAATTGCACTTAAGGATTTTGTTGCTGCATGCAATCCTCATGCTTGTAGCTAAACAACAGATTTCTTCTGGTTCAGATATTCCAATCAAACATATGTTGGTAAGGTGCTGTTCAAAAGCAGGCTTAGTATTTGCCCACTGTTAGGTGCAAAGATGTGTTTTACCGGTTGTTTCTTGCACTTGTTTAGAAGAGCAGCTTTGGTAGGACAAAGCATTGCTATGACACTCTCTTGGTAGTCCTAGAGAGATAAGGTGCTGCTAGTCTTTAAAATAAAGTCTTAGTTTAAAGACAATTGCAGTTCATGGTGGTCAGTAATAGCTGTTAGAACAGACACATAACAGATTGTTTCAGTGGCGCCTGATAATTTCATAACAGTATGGATCCTTACTCTTTCATATCCTAGTCAAAGTGAGTAATAACAGCAGACAATCAACATCTATGCAATGCTAGCGTGTTGACTGTAATGATAGTGTTCAGTCAGTCTCTTAAACCTGAACTAACTGGAGACAGCAGCACTACTGTTGCCACTGGGTAGTAAGACTGATTGTTTTCAGTGCACTTGGTAGGGTTTTTCCGTCAGCTTTACTTATTGACATAGCAGACCTTTTCAGGCTTTATGGTGGCTTCAGCATCCCTTTTTCCCCTTTCTGTTCCTGACCTGTGAGCTGTGTCTGTGTCTCCACCAGTGGCATTTCTCCTCTACCTCTTCATGCTGGCATCAGTGCTTCATTGAAATCCAATTCAAAGAGAGGCAGTTCTGAGATTGGGCTGTTGATGTATGATTTCTCCACAGACCCTCATAGCTGACTATTTTTCCCCATTCCGGTATCTCCTCTGACCTGGATACCCATCAATTTCCCGTGCTTGGCCAGCGGGCCTTGGTTTCTGCTTGTCTGTTCAAGCACTTCTGTGTTTTTCCTCCAGCTTTTCTGCTGTACGTCCTTGCTATGTGTCTGTGCTGTTACTGAAATCTGGTCCTAGTGCATATGCCGAAAGTCCTTTGGAGAACTGCAGACCCTCAGAACACCAACAGTTTTCACGCTAACTCAGCCTTAATTGTACTGAGGCTTCTCAGGGTCTTGCCCTGCTTAAGAAAACAAAACACATTTTCTGAGGGTACCTAGAGAAAGTTACTATACACTTTTGCTACAACGAAGAAATACACAGATTTCTGTGTTTGACAGTAGGGTGGTAAACACATTTTGATCTCCATTTCACTGCCATTGAAAATATTTTTTAATCTTGGAGTCCCTTTTAGAGGTAAGGATGCTTGCCTCCCTTCTGCTCTCCTTCAGTTCATGGAGCTTGAAACACAATTTCTCAGTCTTCACACCTGTAGCCATTTCACTTAGTGCCTTTCCTTACATTACTAGCAATGTAATTTGTAAACTTCAATCCAGTTAAGTGAACATTTAAACAGATATTTAAATCCCTCCATCCAGCCCTGCCTCATTATCATGTCTTTCACAGATTTGCCATCCTGCTTTCCATGTGTATTGTTGTATCTAAGGTACACAAGCTCAAATGCAAGGAAGAAAAACAATCCAGCTAAGGAAAGAATGCATCCTTAATACATGCAGGCGTGTAGGCATACCTGCACATACACTTGTCTGCAGATGCCTCTTTCATTTGACTGTACCCAGAAAGAAGTGAACCATCATTTCAGATTAGGTAATAAGTACCATTAGAATAAACAGGTATGGTGATTCATATCAGCTATATGTACAGATAATGCAGAAGTAGTCCTCATTTTTAATTCACTGGGAATGAGTGCTGTGAGTGCTGCTATGAATAACCCTCCACTGGTACTGTTATCCACTACTGCAGAACTGCCAGAATTTTTTAGTACTGAAGCTGATCAATAACAGCTTTGCGTGTAGCTCCGTGTTTGCCAAGAGCATCTGTATCATTTTAGTGACACAAGTTAATGGGTTCTGTTTCAGGGTGAAGTGGATGCAAGTGGGTATTAGACACTTGTCCTGGCCCATGCAATTCATTTCCTCTCCCTCTTCACCATTCATGACTGAAATGACTTGGAGTCTAGAACTGATCTAGCTGAAAGTAACCCCCAAAACCCCACAACAGTTTTTGCTGTGTTATTCTTCAGCCAGGTACCACACACAGCATTCACTCTATGGCAACATGGCAAAGATGATGCAGTCTGAGCAGCTCTGCTGTCCCCAGAGTTCTACACATACTGCCAGAATTTTAATCTGATGTGCGACATAAGACAAAGATGGTTAATTTATACTCTCTGTTGGTGTTTGGTTCTTACAGTTTTGATGATAACCTTTTAATTAGGGGAGGGGAAACTAATGGGTTTGGGAAAGTCTGGATTTTTTAATGGACTGCTGTCTGCCCAGGCAAGGTATAGTTAGCCCTTCCTGATGCCAAGCGTCACAACAAAATGCACTATGAACTTTTTTCACATATCCTTTTCATTGCTGCTCTTCTTGCCAGTATTTAGCTATCCTAACAAGTGACTAGATACTAGAGCATAAATTCTCATATGATAAAATATGGTAAAGAGCATATTTGTATCTATACTGAATAAATAATAAATAATTTTTTCATGGTTTTAAAAAGCAAAATAGAAATAAAGCCTTTTACATTTTCATAAAAGTAAACATGCTTTATGAGTGGCAAACAGCCTAAGAGATCTTGTACAAAAAGTCAGACACAATTAAAATTCCCAGAATTCCATTTGGGTTTGGAAATGGAGAATTAAATTTGACTCCTGTTGGAATCTATAGGAAATTTCTGAAGTCAGATTTCATATGCAGGGAGGGTTTTAAAATCAACTTTTCAAACCATTCCTAGGAAAATAAGATATGAATAAAATTAAAAAAAAAACTCAAAAAATGATCAAAACAAAAAAATAGACACCTTATTACAATGTAGAAAAGAAAACAATTGAATTATTAAATGCATTTCATGAATGAGGACCAAAAAGATGCCAGGTGAACAAATAAGTAAATGACTGGCTTTCAATCTTAAAAAGATAGCAAAAAAAAGTTGTTGCATAATTTGTCAGTGAACTGGGTTGCTATTTGCTTTCTCCTCCAAATCACAAGTTTTTCTGATTGTTTAAAATCAAAACCCTTGAAGACACATGGACATTAATGCATATATGCCCAGAAGCAGCATAATTTCCATCAGTATGAGTGAATCATGGGACCATGCTATGGGCCTCTCATTACATTATTCACAATGCAATGCATTTGGTACAGCATGCCACGGTTTGTGGTCACAAAAGAAAATGTGGCTGGGATGTATTTCTTAGGACAGAGTCCCTCTCTAGGGTGAGGCTCCGCTAGAATGACTTCTGGTGCAGAGTGTGGAAGCTTGGGACAGGGGGAAAGTGGAAAAAACATAGAAACACAGGATCATTTAGGCTGGAAAAGACCTGTTATATACAAAGGTCTGCAGTGGGTGCAGGCAGCCAAACAGACATGGCAGAGCTTTAGATTGTCTGTTTTTTAGGGTGTACAGTTCTGCTACACTGCTGCTAATTCTCTAGTTTCAGTGTCTGGCTGAAAGAAAGAAATAATTAAAATCTGGGGATTTGTAAGAGTTGATTTAGTGTTGGTTTGTAGGTTTTAATGCACTTCACTGTCTGATCCTTCCTCACAAAAGCTCAGTGTCATGTTCAGATTTGGGTATTATCTCAGATCTGTCTTTTCTGTGAACTTCTGTGGTGCATTGACTTTTAACAGTAGGCTCTCAGGAACTACTAATGGAGCAGAAGGAATTAGAGGTTTCATTTTCTTCCAAATATTTCATGTCATATTTCAATTGGTGAACATGTCTTAAGACAGAATTGTTTCAGTGTTTCCAACTAACAGAAAAAACAGCCTCCTGAACATTGTTTAGGGTCAGCTTCTGGTTCGAAATACAAGCATCTGCACAAAAATTTATAGACATATTTGAGACCTTAATTATATACTCCACTGATGTAATTTAAGTTGGAAGTTGATCATTAATGATTAATAATCACTGATCTTGAATAGTAATACTTTCAACAGTACTGTTTTCTAGAGAAATAATTTGCAGAACCACAGATAATGCTCCCATTTCCTGGTGCAGCCCACCCTTAGCAATAATGTTGCCACGGAAACAGCAAAACTCTGATCCAGTGAAAGAAAAGGGGTAAGGATGAAAAGGAGATGGGGGCAATTTATAGCACCTTTTTTCTTTCTTTCTTTTTTTTTTAAGAAATTAACTAGAATTTTTTAGAATAGTTCAGGTTGGGTTTTTTGGGAAAAGGGGATGTTCCTTGGGGTTTGATTGGTTGGTTGTTTTTTCTGCTACAGGAAAATGGCTCCCTTTACCTATGTGCCTTCAGGTTTCTTTGCATGGGACAGTAAGCAGAGATCAGAGTCAAAGACCCATTAGGGTTAAAAAATCGAAGTGATGTGAGCCCAGTTTGTGCTGTGATTCCTGAAATATGTTTTGAAATAGAAGTGTATAGTCGGGGGACTGACAGGAAGTTCTGTGCCTTTCAATAATTCTTGCAGCTATGGGATGAGTCCCCCTTGAAATCACAGGAGGACGTAACTGAGCTCTGTGTGCAGGTAGATCAGAGAAACAGGAATACAGAGTATGATGTATTAAGTGTGTACAAAACAAAACATATAGAATTGTTCAGAATTTTTTCCTTTTTAAATTAAAATAGCTACATCTTAAGGTTAGATCATAATGCCTTTTAGCTTATACTGATGTTATCTTGCTTTTCTGTTAACTACATTATCTGAGGTTGTCTCACATAAAGAAAGCTAGATTAGGCTGATTAATAAATACATGGGTAAGAGATTTCTGATATATGTCTATCTTGTGTTGTGCAAAGAATGCTGATATTTTTCCTTCTTAATTATCTAAAGAAGGAATGTCCCCACAGGATATTAGAAATCTTTGTACTATAGAAATGCTATCTTTTTCTTTGAGGAATTGAGCATTTGTTAATATTGAGGATTCAGCAAGAACATTTACTAAAGCAGATCATTAACACTTGTGTCCATCATATTACAGGTGAAGAATAGCATCCTATTTGCTGATGGCTTAATGTTACATCACAGTAACAGTAATTGTTCAGGACTTGTCATAAAGAGCAATGTTAACTATGTTGTCCTATGGCTACTTTTTGTGTAATATTAAAACTTAACAACACCTATATTTATGTTTGTCTGATATATGCAGTGTTTCTTATACCTTAGCTACACCCAAATTCAGTTTGGAGGGCTTTTTTGTCCGAAGTCAAGGTCTTTCTCATTTGTCTTAAATTAAGTTTAGTCTGCAAGCAGTTTTACTGCTACCAGGCAGTAATTCTGGAAATGCAAATATTTCAGCAGAATTTCAACAGCGTCTAGCAGTTTTTTATATAGACTGCATGCTTGACCACAGTGTGTTTCTGGAATTAAGTATTTTTGCCGACTCTGATTATATGATTAATGTTTCTCTGAATATGATCCCTGAAAGTCACTGTTTTTGCATTCTGGAGAGTTCCTTGCTAGAGCTTGAGGAACATAGTGGTGGTATTCTGTGTGTTTCCTCTTTATGGTGGTCACATCATCCTACCTGGTTTGGCTTAGGTATTGGCAACGTCTCCTATGTTTGCAGCAATTTAAAACCATTTAAACCTCACCAAAATGTAGCTTCTTCCTCTCATCATGCCCCCAGCATAATGTCTTTTCTTGCCCTTTGTGATTAATAAAAATCAGTAGCTTCTGAAATACAGGCTGCAGAGGTACTTTAGATACAGAATGAAAAAGGTGGCAGCTAAGAATAAGCCCCTAAGAGCTGCTTGGAGGAAGAAAAGGAGGAACAGTGACATGAAAGAAGAACTGAATTAGGGTGAAAAGAGGATCCATGAGAAAACAGAGCTGAAAAAAAACAACAGAAAAAAATTCAAAAAAGAAAGAATGGTCTAAAATGACAAAATTTGCAGTAGTTTGTAAGAAATGCTGTATTTTGTCAGAGGCAGTGTACACTCCCTCACTGTGTATGTATTTCTAGGATTACATATTATTTTTCACTTACTGACATTGAATTTCCTGCCATTTTATTACTGGATTGACAAAGAAGTAATTGTTCCATGGCCATTTATTAATCGTGTTGTAGTGTCTGGCTCACAGGCCTGCAAAAAGAAAAAAAAAAAAAAAAAAAAAAAAAAGAAAAAAGGCCCATTTTCAACTTGGATCCACTTTATGTGCTGACTTAGCATAGGTTGCAAATAGAAGTAAGAAAGAAATAGTGCTCTGAATGTCTTGCTGTCTTGCCATGATAATGGCAGTAACAAGCTTGTTTAAGGTAGGCATGGTAAATCAGTGTGCAAATTCCAGACACAGTGCTGGAAATGCAGAAAACATCATAAATGCTCTGGCAATAGCTAGAATGAGCTAGATCCTAATTTAAATTGCAGTTTATGCCTATTATACAGTCTCCTAATTTCATTCATTATTTCCTGGAGTTGGATTTGAACCTGCTGCCTGCAGGGCAAAATTATGTACTGTTTCTAGTCCCAGGAGCTATAAAAGGCAAGGTTTTGAAATGTTCAGTTCTCCTACCCTAGGACTGGATTTGTACGGGAGATGGTTTCCTGATCAGACACTGAAATAGGTATTGGATTTCAAGCACTGGGTAATTCAGTGGCTTCTACTCCTCTACAGTGTCTCATGTCAGATTTGCAGTAGAGCTCTGCATCCAATGGATGCCTTGGAAGCATTTCTCTATCCAGTGAAAGTTTCAAAAATTAGACCTTTTGCTGGTGCTCTGGGAAGCTTTTATGCTCTAGCTTTCCTTTTGCCTACCATTCCCTGGAGTGATGATCATACTGTCTTTAAATATCTACTCTTCTAACAGGATAAATAAGGGAGAAATAAGTATATGCATTTTTTTTTCAAGGAGAGCATTGGGTTTGTTTTTGTGGTTATTTTTATGAGGGTTTTTGTTGGTTGGGTGGGGTTTTTGTTTGGGTTCTGTTTGTTTGTTTGTTGTGAGGTTTTTTGTTTGTTTGTTTGTTTTCTTTTTGTCAGAGGTCTCTGAAGACAAACCTGTAAAATCTGTGAATCTGCGGGCGCACAGAGAGCAATCGAATATCAAACGAAATGTGCACATTCATGTTCCTATCCTGGATGTAAATGAATTGGCTGAATGAACACAGTCGGGGAGAAACACAGATCTGACTCCACGGTTTTCCTCACCTGCTGCTCCTGTGGACACCCCGGACATTTCTCTGGCAACACCCTGTCTTCCACGGGGGCTCCGCGACCCACTCCCGTCTGCTGACATGCCGGCTTCATTTTCTGGGGTTGCAGCAAAAAAGGTGCCGCCTGTGCTGGAAATGGGATCTTCCACTATTTAGCAAGGCTTTGCTGAATGAGTCATCAAAGCCGGCTGGTATTGGCTGGGCTGGTGAGCACCCAAGGGATTGCCTGGCAGAGGCTGCGAGGCCTCGCTTCATTCACAGAAATGTGGGGATGCTAGCCAGCCCTTTCATTCACACGCGCAGCGTTTCATTCACATTTTGCAGTCCTGCTGGCCGCTTCTAATGAAGAGAGCCGTTCAGGAGCGATAGGGTTTTCTGAGCAGTAGAGAAACGTAAAAATAGGCTATGGTGTGTATATTTGCTGTTGCTGTGCTAGGAAGATGACGAGAGGAATGAATGCTGTGAGGATGCTGTAGCAGGTTTGCAGTGTGGTGATGAAAGTCTCTTCTGCAGATCAGTAGAAAACTGCTTTACATTGACTGGGACATTGCCATTATTCATCCCTGCTGGGATAAGAGGTGCTGACTTAATTTAGTATGTCATGAATATACTAATTAAGTACCTGTATTTAAGCTGGCTGTTTCATTGTGTTTGCAGTCTGTATACTGCAGCCTTTAGTTGTGGGAAAAGGAAAGAATTCCATAGGCTTTTTTTCTTTAAGTTGTGCTGCAGTTAGTAATTTATTTTAAAAATTGCTTTTCACTATGCAACTTCTCTGGTCATAATTTGTTTATAATGCAGTGTGTTGTCCTACATCCAAAAAACGTTTTACAAAGCAGATTGATTTACAGGAAAAAAGACATATGGCTTGTGATGGGCATTGTGTATCACAATGCTGTACACATTTAGACTTAAAGAGATTGCAGGAGAAATGAAATACCTGTTTTCTGCATGTTTTGCTACTTCTCCAGATCAAGTGTTTGTGACTGATATTTATGCTTAATAAAGGTTGTTGTTTTTTTTTAACTGCAGGTTGTCTGTTTGCTGGTATCTGGACTTTTTAATATCCTTTCAGGTTTTTTTCAGTTTTTCAGAATTAAACCAAACATTCTAGTGAATTGAAGATCCTCTTCATGTTTTTCTTTGGAATGAATATCAGTTGTGAAAGAAAAAACATCTGTTAAGCCTGTTGTCGGATATCAGAAAAATACTTTTCTTCACACATAGGTACTTATGTAATTCCTGCATTAAAATAGAATGTTCTTGTGAAGTAACAGGGAAAAAGGATTTCTTTCTCTATCCAAATTTGAATATAACAGTTTCTGTGAGGAGCAGCATTGACAAAAAGGCAATGTTAGGCTACTTTTGTGGAAAAAATGTATATATTCTTTAGCTCTCTTAATCTCTTCTTCATGAAAACCTTTAAAGTGTCTGTGTTCTGCTGCAGGGGCATGAGAGGGGGATTATATGCATGCAAATATTATCCAGATATTTGCTATCTAACTGTGATTTCTTTATAGATTCACAAATATGTGAGGTGGAAGAACATTTTAGCAGATGAATAAAGTGTGGTGTTTCATAAAGGCTATTAATTCAGTTTTAAAGGTAATTGCTTTTGGTACTAAAAGGGTGGTGGGAGGGGATAGGAATTAAAGGTTGGGAGGAAGTATCTGTTTGAGAAGATAGGAAAAGGGAGTTTGAGAATTGATTGGTGCTAGTGTGCTGTAAGTGGGTGGATGTGGGTTTTTTTTTTCCTTCTCTCTCCTTTTTTTTTGGCTACAGGAAGTGATTTGCAGTGTTCACAGCCTTTTGTTGAAAAGGGTCCTTCTCATTTGTGTGAGTCATGCTTTTGCTGTGAGCGAGTTGGCAGCTCTAAGCAGGACTGGGATCTCAGTCACAGAAAACTGTTACTTCACCCAACCTTAACAGGGAACCAAAAGAAATTTCTCAAAAATATACATTTTTGCATTTTTCCTTATACTCTTTTCTTTTTTACTCTAAACTCTTGTTAACCCTCCGTGTCGTTATGAATTGCTTGCTATGTTAGTACAAGCCTCTCCTGCATTGGCATCAGATTTGCCAGAACATATGCAGGAAAGCAGATAGAAGGGCATGCTTCAACGTACCAAGTATAACCGCTTCAGGAATGATTCTGTGACATCTGTTGATGATCTTATTCACAATTTGCCCATGAACAGCAAGGTCTCAGCAGTTGATAAAACTTCAGCTTCACCTTCGTACCTGGTTTCACCAGAGGTTCTCCGCAAGGACCAAGAAGATGGACCCACCACCCTGTGTACCCTCATCCATAAAGTGTCCCACTTGAAACTCTCTAGCACGGGCAGCCTTTTGGGTATCAAAAACCTCTCCTCTGCAGTAAAGGAGCTTGCTGTCTCCAAATTGCAGGGAAGCTCGAGTGCTTCTAGTTCAGCAGCAGGGGCTTCAGACAACACATGTAACCTTGTCTCTGCCACTTCGTGTTCTCAGCAGGACATGAGCAAGATGAGTATGGGGAAAAAAGCACGGTCAGAGGAAATGCACCTGGGAAGTGAAGATTGGAATCAAACTAGCAGTTTTGTCAATAAATCCTCTCGAGGATGGCTGCACTCGAGTGAGAAGATCCTGGGACCTGGTGTGACGTACATTGTGAAGGTTGGTCTGTTTTCTTCCATTCTCTGTTTTTATCAATGAAAAATTCTCTGCTGGTTTTGCTGACAGGATAGTCAGGCTGAAAGGATCTCTATTTGTTTGGTTTTTTGGGGTTTTTTTTGGTGCATAGTACATGAAATGCAAATGCAGTAAGGAAGGGTTGGGAAGCTGTGTTAATTTGTTACATTAAAGCAAACCTGCAAATAATGTTCTGCAGCTGTATAAAAATCATGTTCCTAAGCTAAATGCTGATTTGGTTTGGCTTTTTTAGCCTTCTTCTGAATTATGGTTTTCAGTGTTATCTAGCATACTGTATATATCTTGGATACATAGGCTTTCAATATGTCTGGTGCAATATACAGGAGGAAAGAAAGACTCCTTGATGTGAGGAGAACTGTTAATCATGCATGAATTTTTCAGTTTTAAAAACCTCTAAGGGCAAGTGTTTTTTTAAAGTGAAATGATATTTGAAATCTTAGAGCAGTAAGGCAGCACAATTCTTATTCTGTTTTACAATAAGAAATAATGTTGTGGATAGAGCAGGAAAATGCAGCTTGTTTTACATAATGAGCATTCAGCCACGTTAAATATTATTGCTCTTTTCAGTTCATTGATACAGCATGTCAAGAGCAGAGGATCTTAAGTTTACAGGGTAAACTTAATGTTTGTACATGCTTTGAAAATATTTTGAAACCACCTGTTAAAGTAGAGCCTTCAAGATAAGTGTATGTGCAGTGTTTTTGTAGTTAGGTAAGAGTATGGTTACACTTTCAGCATAGTGTGCAGAAAGTGTAAAAATAACATAATTCTCCAGAATTCATTCTTCAGTTGCCATGTTTCATTTGCAAACAGGCTTTTGTATCTTAAGTGTTAAATTGTTTTGCAGTAGGCTATTAATATTGCAGGTCTATTTTTAGTGTCATCTTATTTTCAGTGTAAGAGTCACAGGTGACTTTATTTCAGGATGCTTTAAAACTGAGTGACACTCTTGTTACTTAACTCTCACTGCTTTTTCTTGAGTCTCATTATCAAAAGCAGAGTGCATATTTAGCTGTTGGGGGACTAGGCAGCAGTTTTCATTTCTTTGTGTTAGTGGTGATAATAGATTTAGCAGGTGGTGGTAGATTGAGTAAGTTGGCCAATTCAGAGCACTGTTGAAATTGTTCTGTCTTTTTTACTACTCTGAAATTTACTGGAACTACAAAGGAGTCAGTGCTACCTTTCAATCCACAAACTGCTGCTCTGTTACTCTTCAAGAAGTGTCTCGATAAAAATAACCCACTGATGCTAGACATAGTGGTGTGGAGACTCTGATGTTCTTTTGCACAGAAATACTCTGGTTAACAGAAGGTCATTTACCATTTTCACATTAGCTCAGGGGACTCAACCGTTTTACTTTTTATTTTGCTTAGGATAGTATAAGCCCAATAATGACTATGGGAATACACTGCTGCTGTTAGTTTTACCTGAAATGATCACTATTAATCAGAACAAGCACAGCTTTCAATTTCTTAATCCTTTCAGTAGTTGACTTACTATATGCTAGAGGAAGCTGATATCTTTGAATTGAAAAGAGAATTAAAGTTATATGGAAGTGGACTAACATTTACAGTTAGTAATTTACCCATACCTAACAGACATAGTAGAACAAATATTTAATTAGTGCAATTGGTGTTGGGTACATGAAAGTGTATTTATACACACAGTGCATAGATCAGAATTTTCAACAACTTACTTCTGGGTGTTTGTTAGTAGTTTGCTAGGTATTAAAATGTATGGAATCCAGTTTATTGTTTATGTTAAAAAAACAGGATGATTACTTTAACTTTGTGGTTTCTGGCATAAGAATCACAGAACAGTGCTCTAAATGTAAAAACAAAGATTGAAAATAAACACCAGAATAAGTGGTTAATGAATGAAAGAAAATAAACTGGTACTGATTAGTTCCTAATTTGCTTGCTTATTAACTATCTCAGTTTTCCTTGGCAACTGCAGCATTCATATGGATAAGAATAGAAGTGCAGTTCCCAAATCCTTAAACATTGTTTGCCACCAAGGCTTTCATCCAATCAGACCAACGAATCAATACACAGATAATGTATACTGAGGAGAAACGTTCCTTGGATACCTCATGGCTATACTGACTGTCTGGGGGACTCATACCATGTTTAATTAGTACCATATGCCTTTCAGAAAATTCCATATGCCATTTGTTAAATGAGACAAAATTAGATTTGTTGTTAACCAGCAAAGCTTTTTTTTTCTGGTGCAAGTGTGCACTGGGTTACAATTTTCTCATTAATCCAAATTTAAAGTAGAAAATTAGTCATGGGACAGGGTTAATTGTAACTACTGGGCAGTTTAATTGCTCACATTGGAATCTTCTGAAGCAAGAGACATGAAATTCCAAAATTCCTATGTGCAATGTATGAAAAATCTGAAACTTCACTGCTGTTCCCACATTTTTACTCATTTTTAAAATAGGCAGTTTATTTTTAAATAAACTCTAATCCCTAAAAAGGCTGTAGGTTTGTGGTAAACTGTAGCTATATTCTGATCTCCATCGACTGCTGCAATAGAATTGTTTTCAACCATAAAAGTGCTGGCACTTTCTAAATTTTTTCCTCCCAGTGAATTTCCTGTTGCATTTTTATATATTATAATATAAAAATATTCACAAAAACAACCCCAAAAAACATTTTTGTAACAAATCAGACAATGACCAGAACCATATTTGGGACATAAAGTAGTGAGGTACTGATATCTTATTTAATACTCTTGATGGATTGTTAAACAAATAATGAATTAATGAAAAAAAAAAAAAGTAGTTTGCTGTGCTGGAAGTCCTTGAAGAGCTCAATACTTTCCATATAGTGATTACTATTACTGATTACTACAGGGAAAGAGGATAAACGTTCATCTTTTCAGAAAAATAAATGCTTAGAATAAAAAAAATTGTGAAAAATCTGAGTAATGTAACAACAGTTAAATGTTTCAATGTGTTGTTTCCAATGATAAATATCTACAGATGAGTATAACTGGTAATATTATAGACATTTTGGAGTTTGTTTTTTTTTAATAGGAGCACAGCAGTCAAGAGGCAAATGCATTTCTGTCTTTAGGTAACTCGTGGCTGGATTTTGTAACCAACAAGTGTCAATGAGTTTAAAATCTGTTGTTCAGCAGTTCCTAACCAAAAAAACCAAAAATACTCTATAATTTTATATAACTATATGGAGTGTATTTGAAAAAGCCAGTAAGATTTAAAGCCAACGCAGTAGTAAAGAATAGACCTGGGTAAATCTAGCATTAAAAACCAGATAGAAATACAGTATCAGAGAGAGAGGAAGGAAGAACTGTTTCATCCAAAATAATCACTGCAAGTCAGGCAAATAATATTTCAATAAAAAGGATATTAAATTATTATTATTGTAGCAAAGTATTCAAAGAATATAATCCTAACTGCAATTATTTCTTTAACATTTTAACACTTTCATTCCTTGTGAGGGAATAACAGCAGTTTATATCTGATGTGGAAAACAGAAATCATTGTGAAGCTGTTCAAACACATCACCAAGTAAAGCCTCCAGTTCTGCAAAAATTCCTGTGTGACGCTGTTCATGGGAGCATTCTCATTGAAATAATTGAGGCTACCTTTGTACACTGGAAGTTAAGTGTGTGCTTAGGGATGAGCTGAATTGCTGTGTCTCTTTGGTGGCTAACCTAGACTGCAAAGCATAGCCTGAAATGGAGCTAACCAAGTGGAAACTGCATCATATGTCGCCTTCCCCTAGAAGACTTCAAGGCTTTTTGGAAAAATGTTTCTGTTTTTTTTTTTTTTTCTTTCTGTTTCAGCTAGAGTTGACTTACCCTCACTAAAAAAAAAATAACACTACAGCAAAGCTTTTTCATTTCTCTTTTCGGTTAAACTTATCTTCTTTATAGAAAAAAAATGTGCAAGTTAGTTTGGGTTTCCTTTAATCAGATTTAATTTCAACTTTTGTCAGTCAAATTGAGGTAGTGCTGTTGGTTAATCACTGATCATTTAGCATGTCCTGACTAGAAACATACTCAGTAGGATTTTGTGCATATAATTCTAATTAAAAAAAAATACACAGTCCCAGAGCATCCTGTTTATAATGAGGTTTACATGTTTAAGAAGTGTGTTGTGTGTTTCAGTCTTATGGTAATAATAGGATAGAATACTGACTTTTACTTCAGCGTCTGCTGCCCTCAACCCAGGTACACAAGCAGCGTTAACGAAGACTAATGAAACTGGCTTATCAGTGGGTTTTAAAGCTGCATGCATGCAGATTAGGGGAGAGAGAAGTAAGTGACAAAGACAGCATTAGTTTAAGTAATTAATCCCTCCTATTGTACCATATTCCTGAGAGATGAGTTAGTATCCTTTCCACTTTCTTTCACTGTTATTTGGACTATGAAAGAATGATATTGATGCCTGTTGCTCTGTTGAGAACCCTTCTCTTGGTCTTCATGGACCTGAACTGCTGTGGGTCTGTTGTACAGCCCAATAAAAGGAAAAGGGCATTTCTCACAGAAATTAGATCAGATTTTACAAGCAGAAATCATACCATAGAGTCTTTCATTATAATATTATTCTAATTACATGAATCAAGTACTATTACTGTACATTTCCACACGGTCTGTAGAAAGCAAAGCATGTATTGATTTCAGAGTTGAAGGATTCAGCTGTCAACATGAATGTCTGTTCTCCAGTACATTTGGAGTGTTTGCATGGAGTATTTTTGTTTAAAGAAAAAATTACATTCTTGCTAGTTATTTATCCTGCTAGGTATGTATCTTCTACAGTGTCAGAATCCCTAGATGAATTTAGCTGGTCAGTGTAGGAGGTAAAATTGCATTCAGGCAGAATTAATTCTCTGTTTTTCCTTGGAAATTATGTTGTTGGCTTCTTTATTTGTCTTCCAACAATGTTTACAGTAAGAATATCATGTGCCCAATGTAAATATCTGCCACAACAAACACAAAGAAAACACACAGATGAATCAAGATCTTCAGAGAAAACTCATGCCCTTCTGTGCTGCTGGAGAAAATGCTCTCCTTTGTCCCAGTCACAGGGTGTTTTTCTCCTATAGCCAAAGAGAAATCTTGTCTCCACTAACACAACAGCTATACTTGTGCTGCAGCCTGGCTTCATTTCATAGCTGAAAGTTCAAGTGAATGCACAAAGAATCAATATTAAATTTTCTTGTTTACAGTGAGAAAAACCTTAGATCTGCTTTGGTGTAGTGTCAGAGACAACCAGCCTTCCCAGCTACTAATGCTCTTTCAAGGTGATTTACTCCCCCATGCAATGAAACAAATTTCATAGAGGAAAAGGGGTTCAGTATTGCTTCTCTGCAATTCTGCATAGCCATGCAATCAATATTCATTTCATTTGATCCTATATATTTATGACAAAATGCAATACAGCTCTACCTCTGTCAGCTGCAGGCAGGTCTGAGGCAGAACCTGTTCATTTGAGTTGTGATGGGAATAATGATGCGACTCCGTGCATGCACATTTCCAGTCATCCCTTGTTTTCTGAAGGGATTAAGCACATTCAGTAAGGATGATCTAGAATGTTTATTTAGTAAGTTAGATATTCCCCTTGGTTTTTCAAATAAATTTTCCTAGGGCCAGGTGAGATTTTAGTCTCAAAAGGCTGAATCAGACAATCGAAGTCACAGCTAAAAGTTCAAAGACTGAAAAAAACACATCTGAAATTAGACAGAAATGGCAACCAAAGCCATGAAAAATAAAAATAGACAGGATATAGGGTGGCACATTGAAAGAAATGTGAGGTAGACAAAAGCAGCTGTGTAGGCTTTTTTTTTTCTACAGCACCATCACATTGGATTTACTGATACATGTATTTTTATCTTTTCATTTTTTTTTTTTTAACCTGAGAATAAATCCTGAAATTAGAGACATAAGTGGAACAAATACTTTAAATAATGAGGATATGACCAGAAGAGAGAGATTTTATCTTAAGATGTTGCCTTAGCTTGTTCAGTACCATTTCCATCCTTTGGATATTTTGTTGTACTAAGATGCCTTTATTTCCATTTTTGGCTCTTACTAATTTAGGAGTTATGAAAGGGAGAGAATGTCTCATGGGAAAACAACAACATCTTTCCTGACTGACATTTGACACTGCTTACCTGTGATAAAGTAATTATAAGTAATTATAAGAATTGTCTCTTTTTTATAGACAAGCTGCTTTCATGAACTACAGGACATGTTAGAAACACCTGTAATTTTCCAAAGAATTGGAATGTTTCAGAAACACTGCCATTGTAACCAAATGTAGGGGCCATGTTTTCAACTATATGTTGAATGCAGATGCTACAGTGTGATTCACTTTTACTAACTTTTTTTTTGTAAATCAATTGTGTAGAAAATCTAAGCAGCAAGCACTAAATGACTGGAAATGTAATTTGAACTCTCTGACAATGTATTTATTTCTGCCAAGGAAAGAAGAGATGGAAAAGATGGAAAGGCAAGGCTGCTTGGTATTGGCCACAAACTGGAAGCTGCAGGTGCCATTTCTGAGCTGACTCTGGCCTTGGGAGTTTTGGGAGTGGTGGTAAAAAGGGATCTCAAGTGAGTGTGCTTGGGGCCATTGAGGGTCTGGTGGTGCCCCCAGCCTCCCAGAGATGCTCTGGCTCTTCACAGCCTTAATGCTGCAAGGAAACCTTCCAGAGATTTTTCATTATTTAAATCCAGCCTTAGAAACCTCTCCCCTTATCCCTTTTTCTCTGCACAGTGGAGGTTATCTTTTTGGCACCCTTACTGAGAACACAAGAAACTATAGCTTCAGCGTAGGAGAGTTAAATATTGATAAAGACACAGAAAAAAAGATCTGGTTTAATTGCTGAACTCTTTTGATGAAGACTAGAGATATTTATACGGCATTCATATAAAAAAGTACTCCCTCTCCCTCCATGCATGTTTTGCATTTTCAGTTTTAACAGTGACAGGTCTTTTCTACATCACACCTCCAAATTCACAGTTTAGAAAGCAGAACAGTATATGCATTTCAGATACTTAACACGGGTTTGTATTTGTCATAGTGGAAAAGCACCTGTTAGATCTTTCGTCTTCTGAGTCTGTGCTTTAATGATGCTCCTCATCAAGGAGTTCTACTTGCTAATGACTCTCTTACTCTCTAATGATGAAGGAAGAACAAGTTCTTTAATAGCTGGATATATTTACAGTGTCCGTATTTACAGTTTCAAATGTCTAATTATGATTTCCAGCTATTGAAGCATATTGTTTTGGCTGCAGAAGCTTTTGTGTGTTTGTGTTAAAGGAATTCTGATGCAGAACATAAGCTGCTGGAACTAATCTGCATGGTGCTTTAAAGGGAAGTATATCTTAGTGGATATTCAAGGTAGCAGCAAACCATTCTGAAAAGTGTTCACTGAATTAAAGTATGCAGCTGTGAAAATGAAGCAATTCATCTGTGCTACTGCAGTGCATACTCTAAGTGGTTCACACTGTAATAATTGCATTCACTGTTATTATATATTTTTAAAATTAAACCTAAAAAGTATGGAACTAAAACTTGTGGGGTTTTTTCCTCAAATGTAGCTTTTTTCAGGGAAATTTTTGGCCCATACAAAAAATTGAGGCTTAATATAGAATGTGTTTACATTTAAAATAATAGAATAAATCACTGTCCACTGTGAGCTTCTGATTCTAACAATCCTGAGGTTTTGCATGCAAGAACATTTATCTGTAAGACAAGAACATAAGAAATGTTGTTTATGTGCAACTACCGATATGGGATTTTTCTGAAATCTTGTGAAGGCTCTGTTCATTTAGCATTTCTGCTACATAAATATTTTTGAGCATGATGCTGGCAATCTTGTTTCATCCACCTGCAAGTAAGAAATAAGAAAAAAGTATTTTATTTGAAGGTGTTTTGTTTTCAACCCCATTTGAGATGGAGATTAGAAAATTGTCAGAAGCAAAATCTGTTTCTCGGTTATATCTTTCCTCTCTCTAGCAAGAAATGAGACCTCAGAGTTGACTCAAGAAATTGCTTTTCAAGATAAGATAAAATATCTTCTTCTTTTCCTAGCTGAATCTTTTGCCTTTTTTAAGAGGTTCTGAGTCCTTACTGTTGGGTTGATTGTGAGATGCTGCCAGAATGCATTCACAGTTCATAGAAAGGGTTGGCTATCATTTGCCACTTAAGAATTGTTAGTCTGAATATATGGAGACATATAATCTATATTTGCTACAGAAACAAGTTATTGTATAAGAGAAAATAGGAAGGTGTTGACCAGAGTTGGTGGTATTCTTGGGAGAACTGTGTCCTCTTATCCATTGCTATAGAAGTGAACCACCTGTTTTCAAGAGAAATGCAATTGACAGTCATATCCATCATCATTTCTACAAGTATGAAATCTCTGTTGGTTTGCTTGTCTCATGGAAGATTTTGTGATTATAAATTTACACTGAATGGTTGGGGCTTATCTGTAGTTGAACCCCAAAGAAGATTTTCTTTTCCTTTCCCACTCAATCAATCCTTACTTAGAGTTACCTGGCTGGATTGGAGCATGCGTTCTTTAATGAGAAAAAAACCTTTGGGGGAAATAATGATTCACTGTAAAGCTCTGTACATGATTACTTACTGGTATAAAATTTACCAACTGCAAAAGTATGAAAGCACGGAAGAGAGCCTTGCTGTTTCTCATGGCAGCATATGTTTATGACACATTTTTCGTGCTGGATTCGGATAGTGTCTAAATATAGGACCTTTTCCTCATTCAGAACAAGGCTGCCAGTGCTTCTTTCATGCAGGATTGCTGCTTCCACAACCAGGTATGCTTTTCTGCATATAGCAGGAAAGCAAAGGGCAGATTTACAGACTGGGGGCTTTGGCCTGTACTGGTAGACAGACATCAGGTGCCCCCAGAGATGTGCCTATATGTCTGAAGATATGTCTTGTCCCAAGGGGAGGGAAGGGCAGGAGGCTGTGGCATGGCTGGGACAGTGTGTTAGCTAAGCACCCATGTTAGCTAAGATTTTAATATGGTGTTACATGATAGTTAAGCAGATGATTTAAAGGCAAATATATTTATATTCCAAACTATTCAGACTTTTCAGAGAAACTGAAATCTCTAGCAGCTTACTTAAAACTCTGTGACTGCTGCTTATACAAATTTATTTCTCTCTGAATATCTAGTCTTGGTTCTGCCCACAGCTTTTTCTAATATTATAACTTACTCTACATTAGAAATGTCACAGAACGAATTTTCCATTCCATTCTTCTATTGAAAGTGGCTAGGTAAGCTAGCATATATCTGAATGGTTTTATGCATGCAGGACCTCCTTTTAACCAAACTATTACCTGTTCAGCTGATTGTAGCCAGCATTTTCAAAGGCTACTTCTTCTGATCTGCTCATCAGATGCTTTTTTTGTGGTATTTTCAACAACACCTGAAGCAAGAGGGTGTCCTGCAGACTTCCATGATGCCAGAGTTTGGGTGAAATGGTTGCTGTGATAATGGCAGGACAATGGTTCTCCACCTACCAGGGAAGGGTGTCCCTGACGTTTGAAAACACCCTCTTAGCAACAGGCAGCTCTTAAGGTAAAAAAGAAAACAACAAGAAGCAAACCCCCACAAAACAAAGAAGAAAAACTCCACAGAACAAAGAAGCAAAGCCCCACAAAACAATAAACAAACAAAAAAGCCCACAAAAACAAAGAAAGAAGATTTTTGCACATTAGACTGCAAGTCTTGCTAATCATTGAGTCCAGAAAGATTTACCAGATTCGCAGATCTATGTCCCAGTTGGGTAGCTGAGTCACATCCTTGGGTTAATGACTAGTATGATATTATAAGGGGCCTTTACATATATGTTTTTTCAGTATGAATGCAGTACCTCTATATTTAAAAGATTTCAAATGTTAATTCAATCAAATAATATTAATAAAATACATACAGCTACACTATGGTTTCCATATGAAGTAAATAAGTAAATGTATGTTTTGATAAGCTATCTTCTCTTTTTGTGCCCATGTCTTGCTGGTTAGCAGAGTAAGGTAATTTTGTGGTGCATGTCTCAGTCAAACTAGTGAGGTATTCAGGGTAATAAATATTCTTATAAAGCAAGTAGAAAACTAGGAAGCATTGTGGCACTTACTATTTTTCTTCAACTTAGTTTATTTTATTACAGGGAATACTTTCTGATTACAGTTCCTTCTTAGACTTGTGTATTTTTTTTTCCCCTATTTAAAAAAAAAATGTTTAATTTTTTTTGTGGGTGGTTTTTTTTTCCCCCTACTTCAGTGGTTTAGAAAGTGGGTATTGTAAATTCAGTTAAGCTGAGAATTTCATCTAATATGGTATCAAAGGGATTGAAGGATTGAGTTTCATATTAATTTGCTAAAGAAAAAATTCATTTTGTAAAATACTTGCCAATCTTGCAGTCTCTGGCTATGGCTTGGGCTGCTTTTGTGTTGGTTTTTTTTTCTTTTCTTTTTTTTTTTTCTTCCTCTTCTCCTTTTCACACATCAATTTTGTTATTAAAAATTCTGACTGTATCCACAGTTACATGTGGACAAACTTACTATCTTGAAATCAAGTCCTGGCCTGTTACTATTTTTGTGTTATGACTTGCATGTTAGTGGTCATCTGGATTTGAATCTTAATATGATTAAGGGTAGATAGCAAACCTGGAAGTAATTTTTCAGTATTGTGGTACATTGTGGAATGGCACATTTCACAGGCTCCTTTAGCTGTTAGTGGTGATACCTGATATTAGAGGGAACTGTCATTTTGGTGCATAAATAAATGCATATTGCACTAGAAGCAATAGAATCTGAAAAAAAAGGTCTTATTTTTAGGTAAGGGAGTCATCAGCCATAGTTAAGTAGCCCTATTTAGTTCATACTAACTACTCATTTACTTCCATGGCATAATGTAATTCTGGACCAGCTCTTTGGCGAATGAAAATAAAATGTAAAATAATAAAACCCTCAAAAACCAAGCGAACAAATTCCCATACCCCTTAAAAAACAACAACAAAAAAAGAAAATGTAGGCATATGCTTTGAGATACACATGAGAACCAGGTGTGGCAAGTAAAGAGATGCTCACATTTTCACTTCTGCACATGCCAAGTAAAAGCACAGCCTAAGCCTGTGGGTGAGAAAATTGCAGTGAATTGCCCAGCTTATTTTATTTCTATTTTTGAAACTTAGATCTCCATACAACACCCAGAAGCCTAGGAATCAGAATCTAATTTTTGAGCCCGCAGGCTATTATCTGCAGCTGTGCAACGTTAATGCATACTTCAGATCCTTCAATATTTGAAGGCACAGGCTAATTTTTGTCTAACAATACAAGTGTATGTCTGTTTGGTGATGTAACCATGTTATCTCTCACGTGACTGGTACAAGGCAGGTACAAGCTGCAAAGTAGTGAACCACTCAGATCTGATGATGGTTGTCTGTTTACATAGATTAAAACCCGTTAATCTCAATTTACTAAGAATGCCCATGCAGTTTTGATGAGCTAGTGATACTCAGGTAGTTTGGATTCAGAGGTTAAGAGTTCTTATTCTGTTTGAGAGTAGATGATGGGTAGATATGCTATGCACAAGGCAGACACTCATCTGCTAGACGTGTATGTAGGCTGGACTGCTTCAGTGCTGTATGGAGCTACATTCTGGTGGAGTAAAAGAATAGGTCTTGCTACATTTTTATAAAAATATTTCTTTCTGGTGTTACTGCCAGCTTCTCAGTCCAACAGTGGAGAATTTCTTCCAATACCTTGCTATTTTGAAGAGCTTATTAGGAAGCACCAAACAAGGTTGTTCATATTTCTGGAGCAAAGGGCTTCTCTGACAGTGACTACTCTCTTTTCTTTTTTTTTTTTTCTCTTGGCTCCAAGTATAGAAATGCACTCAGCCAGCATTCATGTCTGTTTCGAGAAGTGTTGAGAGATCTCAATATCCTCTTTTACACAGTAAAACGTGTGTAGTAAAAAGTTTAGCTTCAGTAAAAAGTTTTAGTTGCTGAACAGGAATTTTCTGAGTCATAAAGAAGACAGGTACTTTAAGGGAGTACAGAACAAATCTTCCATATGGGACAAACCAGAAATCTGAGATGTAGCCTTGTCTTACACTGACCTGTCAAAATTGTAATTAATAAGGATGTTGGAAACACATGGAATGAGGGCTACATGGTCCTACCTGTATGTGGCACTTTGCTTCCTGGAAGGTACTGTTTAGCATGCAAAGTACAAGAATCTAAATCTCTGAATGGGAAGGTGTTCATTCATATGAAAGATGTTTCCTTAGGACATAGTGCCTTTCAGTGTACACAAGCTGGAAACTCATTCAAATATTAGAAAGTCAACAGAAGGCAGAATGTTATCTGAGAAAGCTTGGAACTGGTAGTCCCAAATCCTCCTACTTCCAGGTGGGCTACATCTCGATATATTTGGTTCCTGAGCAATGAGAGGGAGGATGATAGCAGGAGCTCATAAATTTCACAGTGCACAGTAGCTGATTGGTTAGAATATACATTAAGTGCTGGGTGAAGAGGAGCTTTTTTTAGAAGTAGACTGTTTTATAACTATATTTTAAATGTTTCATGGAATGCCTAAAGCAAAAGATAGCATTTCTTTTTAATCAGGGTGTTTATTTGTTGAAATAAATGAATAATTTATTTCCTTGCTATCTTGGTTGTATGTCTTCTTTCTGTGGATCCTTGTCAGGATGTACTTCAAATGGATATTTTTAGACAGCAGTGTTGGTCTTGGGGAATAATTGAAGCATAGCAGTAGGTGAGTTATATGTCCCTGTAGTTGGCCTTTGGACCTTTTGAATGTCGGTTTTTATACTAATTTTGTTACTTGAAAACATGCTGTGGTGATTAAGTGTTCACATCTTTTATCCCAGCAAATCAATTGCCATCTTTGCATTGATCAGTCAGGAATACTGCAAGCCTTACTATGTTGTGTTCAGCTGTCTCCATGATATACATAAAGCAAGTACAGGGTAATTTTTCCATCTGACCTTCCTTCAGTCTGATCTCGTCTCTATTTTTGTTAATGTAGATCAGGTAGTATGACTCAAAGGAGTCTGTATGCACGTCTTCCAAGTATGTTTATGGGGTTTTGTCTACTTATTCGTCTGTTTATTTTGCCAGTGGCTTGTGTGCACATGTTTTTGTGTATTTATTTGCACGCTTGCATGTACTTGTCAAAATACCTTCCAGGGTTTGCTTCCAAAATGCTGGACCTGGTTCTCAAACTCGAGCAATTACTTTGCTTTAAAATACTTGTGGCAAATATAGGTAAGTGAAGGAACAAATGCAATCCAAGAGTGTTTTTGTATTGAGAGGTCTAAACTATCAGGTTGATGAAATAATGAAATTTCTTTAACAAAAAAAATCACAGGGATACCTTTGAACAGTCATACCATTTACAGGATATTTAATTACAAAAGCATCTCATATGAAATAATGGGCAAAAGTAATCTATGAAAGCATCCTAGACTAAAAAAAAAATTACACAGAAGAAAACAGGAAGATACTGATCATTGCTGTTTATTGACATAAGTTAAATTATTTCAGCTCAAGTGATGCTAAAGAATTTAATCTCAAAGAAAATTAAATCACCCTCTAAGATAATTAAAAATAGAATTAATGGCTTAACTTCCTTCATCAAAGCATGAAAATGTAGTTGTATATGTTTTAAGTACTCAGGCAGAAGCATATGTAAAAAAAGGAATTTATTTGTAGTAAGATACAAGGATTGTCTAATTTTGCACTGATAGATGACAATTTGAGAGCGTGATCGTTAGCTTGAAAGCTCCATATGCCAGGATCTCTTTAGACTAGACACTTTCCACGAATATTTTACAAATTAAAAAAAAAAACATTGCTTTTTAGATTTCTAAAATATTCTAGGAATTTGATCTTGAGATAACCCTTTTCAGAAACTGTGTGCTTTAATAATGCAAGTTCAAACAATTTAATGTATAGGAATCAGTTGATGTTCTAGCTAATTTTAATCAGTGTTGTGATTTGATAAATTATCAGCATTTGATAAAAATAAATTAAATAATAGTGGATATGTGAAAACCAACTAGATATTCCCTCAGCCTGTAAACATTTTATGACATACATTTTTCTTTGGAAAATGTTTGCTGAAATTCTAGATATTACAGTTACTCATGCATTCCTCCTCTACTTAAAAGACTACTTTTTCAACAAAAATAAAATTCCCAAACAGGCAAAAATTGTGGCCTCACTTGATTTTTGCATCAGTTTCATCTCAAATAGATTGTATTAAGCTGTGAAGATAGAAAAACTGATATAAAACTGATACAAGAGCTGATATAAAAACACAATGCTAGAATAGCATCATGAACATCATTATCAGGCTCATGATGTAAAGACTTCCCAGGACTTTCAAAAGTCGAGTTTATGGTTGAAGACTTAACCTACATGCAAAGACACTGCCATGGCTTATGCCAGTCACGAGGCACCTTGTGCAAAGACACCATCCAAATATCTGCCAAGAGTTTTATCTCCAGTAGACCTTAGCATATGTGAGTTATGCCCACTTTTGGAAGCAAATCTAGAAGATTCACCTGAGTTTTTCTCACTCCCAGTGAGAAATAGATACTGTTGAATTTTAACATCGTTCATAATAGTATTCCCTTTTTTTCCACAGAGATACAGGGCAGAAATCTGGCTCAAAAAGTCTGGTCTTGTCTTAATATTAGCTAACCTTCATGTCATTCCTTTCTTTAATGACCCTGTTAGAGCCATTTCCCAGCATGGGTTATTAGTATATTATATGAGCATTTTCCACCTTTTTACTACTATAATAAATGAAAATACTAAATCACATCTATTCCTGAGCTGTTTATTAAGAAATTTGGTTGCTGGTGTTCTTTTCAGCTTTCCCTGTTATAAGTTGCCTTTTTTGTTCTAATGAGACTTAGTTCTCTCCCTTTTAAATAACTTTGTTCTATTAACCAATTCTGGATAAATTTCCTTTACCACACTTCCTTTCTCATTAACATTGTTTTTTACTTTGATTGTATCTAAAGTGGATCAATTAAGATAGAAGAAAACTAAAAAAAGCACATTAACGCATTATAAATTGATTATATTACAGCGACCAGGTTAAACATAAAACAATATGTTGAATGAAATGTGACACTTCAATAAAACAAAATGTTTATGGAACAAGTCTGTGACATAGAACAGCATAATCACGACAACCTACTTTAGGCATAGGATAAATCAAATGTAAATATGAGAATTGCATATTGCCTTTTAATGGTTAGTCGCACTTTCTCCCAGAACTCAAGCATTATTATAATACATTTTCCAACTGTTTCTTTTTCCCTACAGTACTTGGGCTGTATAGAAGTCTTACGGTCAATGAGATCTCTTGACTTCAGTACTAGAATGCAGGTTGCAAGGTAAGATTCTGTACAACTATGCTTTCTAAGTAACTTCTGAATTGTGTCCTCAGAGTGAAAATGCCAGAAAGATGGCAAAACACATGGTAAAGGATTTTTGGATACCATAACTCCACTTTTAAGTTTTGCTTTTACATGTAAATCCCTTACATGGTATTAATACAGTTTCAGCAGGACTTAAAGGCTATTTTTTCTGTGGATTTTTGATATGCCAGGAGCTACTTTAGAAAATTTTTGCCTGTTCATTATGCCAAATAAAGCACTTATCTGGGTATCAATTTAATGACATTTAAGCCAGTGAGAATCAGAATATGCTTAAAAATCTGTGATCTCAAAATTAATCTAGGGAGCTGGTTTGGAGCCCCATGTTTACGTGTTTTCATAGTAATTTCTTATTAAAAGTTGGCAGTTTATCTACACAAAGGATATAAAGGAAAATATATCACCACAATTATACCAGAGACAAAAAAACCCCCCGATAATTATTTCTTTTTCAGACTGTATGTAAGAAACAATAAGCTTATATTAAGTTCTTATGATAGTTCCTTTAAATGTGTCATGGTATTTTTGTAAGAGCAGTATATAAGCACAACACTAAAGAAGTGTCCATGAATTATTTTTTTCTCTGAAGAATATTCTTTGAGAACTGTAGGAATGGTGTTTTGCAGGCATTTTCCCTTGAAAAGCTGAGTCATTGATTTCAGAGGAATGTATCACTGATGTCTTCTAGCAACTGGAGACCACTTTTTCAAATTCTGGAATTGTAATGATAAATAAATCCTTTTCAAAGAAACACATATAAAGTGATATGACTGGATACAGTGCTTGAATTTCACCTCTTTGAGGCGTCTTACAGTTGACAATAGATCTGTCATAAGCCACATATCATACCATAGACAGCTAAATATTTCGTTTATTAAATGAGAAAAATAACTTGGTTTTAGGCTTGGATGTTAATCCTATGGTCTATATGCATTGACTTTGAGTTACACTTGCATACAGCAGCTTTGAATTGTGCCACGTAAGTCCTCACAAAAAGTTAACTGGTAATTTGTCAAGATACTGCACTGATGAGAGGCATGGAAGCCAAAGGACAGGTAAACGACAGAATCCCGTTTTTCAAGCAATTTAGACTGTGGAGGCATTTGATAATTTTACTACTGTACTTTTATAAGTGTATCATGTACATTTCTGATGTATTTCAGCAGTGACCTTTGAAAATTATTTCATATCTAAGCAGACTTGTAGTTACAATGCAGTTGGTACATTTATGTTTACCACCTGGAAATTCAGTACTACCGGCTTACGAAACAGTTGTGATAATTATTTGGTTTGTTTTCTATATCTGGAAGTGAATTCATCTTAATTTTTCTGCACAGTTTCCATCACTGTTTGCCTTCATTGTAATAGTATTGTACTTTTCTGATTATCTAGCTTAAAGGCACTACTCTGACATGAATACATAAGCATATTTGGTGATCTGAAGAAATATGGTCTACACAAACAAAATGTCTTTGTCTTGTAGTTCCTCCAATAAAACCCCCCAAAAATTTATTGGCTTTTACTGTGAAACAAACTTGGAATTGTATTTTTTTTCTTTTGAAGTTATAGCATATTTCACTACATGAAATAATTTTATTATCCTACCTTCCTCTAATTATATCTAGAGCACAGAATCTATTTTTTTTTTCAAGCAGGAAGCCATATCTTCCTGTTTTGCTTTTTATTTTGCATGTACAGTTTTCTGTTTATCATGGAACAATGAAATTTCATCATTTTTATAATGTAGTTCCTGATCTAAAATTTTTAAGTTTTTAGGTAGCTTTTGGATCAGGACTTAGCATCTCAATCTGCATTTCATTAATTCATCTCGCTCTAGAAATCCCCTTGTCATGTCCTAAGTTTTCAGTACTCACATGCTTTTTTATGTAACATTTCACATACAAGCCTATTGTTTATTAAGAAAATATTTTTAAGGAATTGCTAAAATTCACTCATGCTAGTTAACTTTCTGGTGTGTTTCAAGAAACATAACATAGGCCTCAAGGTATATACTGAATTAATAAGGCTGATGTTCTGATATTACAGGCACCAATTCCTTCTTAAGAAGACACCTGGTACCAAATGGTCTGTGCAGCCCTTTGATTACAAATAAAATAAAAGCACCTGAAAATTACATTTATGTCTACTACACCTTATATGTATTTTCAGATATGTCCATTGCTGATTTCTCTGCAGCTTGCCACCAGGGGAAAAAAAAACTGTCCTGGTAGCCCGATGGCTTCTGATGTGGTGTGGCCAAGGCTTAGGTCTGTAGTGTTAGCCATGGCTGCATCAGCCAAGGAACCTGAGTCCATAGCTGAAGTAAAAGCTTCTCTTTGTAAATCTCTCTGTGCTGTTTCCTCCAACCAGAGAAACAGATGTCACAGCAGCTGTGATCCCTTTCTGATCCACAACTTTATAAATTGATCCTACTGCATGCATCACACCTGGATCTGTTATTTTTTGAAGATCTTTCAAAACCAGTCACAGAAGAAAATGATCTGTCTTGGACTGACATGACTTCTAGAATTATGCAGTATTTACTAAGTATGATTAAAAACCAGAAAAAATGGTTTCCACACTTGATTTAGTGTGGAAACCTGGATGCAGTTCTTCCTGATAATTAGCCACCATGTTGGACATGTACAAAGCCTTACTCCCTTTCTAGCACTGCATCCCATGCCTATCCCTGCCTCCTTTCTTAACCTACTTTTTCTGCATGTTGTAGAGCTTAAACATAGGAAGTCAGTTATTAGGAATCCTAAATTTGCCTTTTTTCTGCCTTCCAGTTATTGCATGTATCACTTTATGTCAGCTTTGAGGATTAACAAATCCCCAAAGTAAAATAAGCAGCATCAATTCCTAGAAGAAAAAACTTGTGGGGCTCAGTAATGGGAGGGTAAGACATGTAGTCTCTTGCTCTGCTTGAAAGCTCCTGGTGTTATTTTAGACAAACTGTTAGTCCCAGTCACAGACAACTCTATGATTAAATGAATTAGTGCTTGTAAATGGCACTTAAATTGTTGAGTGAGCACTTAGAAATTACTTAAAAATTGGACTGAGATTTCCACTTATCTGGTGAATTAGAGATAAGAAATTCATGGGAAAAGGTTGTGTAGATAATTTGAATGGCTTTGAAAATCACAGCTGTTATAATGCCTAAGGAAATTATATACATCAGTGTGCATGCATAGACGTATTTGACAAATGAAGAACTTTGGCTTCAATTTCAGGAACTGCAACAAAGCCCCAGAGTAAATAGTTTAGTCAGCAGTCTTACCTTCCTTATTGCAGTCTTGTGAAATATCAACTTGTGCTATCTAATGCTGTCTTACCTATCCTATCATGTAACTTGTTTTGTTTTGCCTTTTCAGTTTTTGTACATTAAAATGTTAAAATTTGCAGCAATACATTTGTCTTCATGTGAGAGCAGTGAGCAAACACTTTCGCTTGGCATACTCTTCATCAGATCTTAATAACCTTGGTGGTGCCTTGCAGTGGTATTACTGCCCTAATTTTGAGTTGGAGGAAAAATTAAGAGTTATGTAAAATTTCTAACAGTGTTTTGCCTCTATCATTACACATTTGAAGTCTCAAGATTTTCTCACTGCAGGGGAAATAGAACAACTAGAGTAGTATTAATCAGTTGTATTGTATTTATTCTTTCCTGTAATGAATGTAATGTCATGTGAATTCTTGAGCAAACAAGAGGATGCACTGGACAACGGTCAGCCGTTACACATAATGATAAATGAAATCCAGCTGAATCCACGCGTTGCATCTTTTATTACCCAGTGATAATTCTTGTAACACATTTGAAGTCAAGATGACTTTCTTGGGCAGCAAGACAAACAAAAGCATTTAATTTTCAACATAGTGGAGGAACAGGAGGACTAGCAGACAAGACTACTGAGCTAACCGTGGGTGGCGAGTGGTTAAAGTTCATCCGAAACCTACCATCATCATCATAGAAAGGGGCCACTTAAGCTTCTATGGCCAGGCCCTTTGTGCCTTCAGGCTTTTTGTAAAAAAAATAAGTTAAAAAACAGGTAAAATTCTTTTGCAACATGTTTGCAGTTCATTTAATATGTTTGTATGCTTATTGTTAAAGCTGTAATAGAATAATGAGTCGTCACTTTTGTGTTGTATGCATGAGTGACTTATGCACTGGTTTGAATTAGATGTTAGATGCACTGAATTAGATGTTGCATGCACTGTTGTACATCTGAATCTGAACTACAAGGATGCATGTTCACTGGCATTTAATTGAATGCCATCAGTTTACTGCATGCAGCATCATAAAGTCACACCTCCCCATGCCGAGTAAAATATTATGTTGCATGCTGTTTTAATAGCAATAGTTCAGACGATTGAAATACCTCATATCAGCAGTGGACCCAAATCCAAACTCTGATCCCAGTACTCTACATTAACTCTATTGGGATGAACAGCTTGAAAAATACTCTCCAAATCTGAGGCCTGAACTTTATTAATAAAACTATTAAACCAAATCCATTTATGCCAATGTCTCTGGAGGAGAGATGGTGGAAATCCAAATTTTAGAGTTGTATTTGAGTCCAGTGCTAAACAATATGAAGCAGTTCAGTTGATGTAGTGTTTCACCTTATCTGTGTTGTTTGCAGAAATTGTCAGCAAGCATCACTGAAAAAAGGGTGGAAGACATTGAAAAGCAAGAATGTGTCTCCTGTGATTTTTGAAGGCAGATAGGTAATCAGTTATATGCAGTGAATTCTGTATTCAGTGTCCTCCTTAACATGCTGTCTTGCTTAAAGGTGAGTATGTTTTATTTCTGCCTTCTTCTGTGTGAACTCTGGGTGTAGGGTGGCGTTAGGAGATGGCAGAACACAGACCACTTGCAGCTGCAGGAAGAGGTGGGCACAGTTAACTTCAGAATCAAAGCTGTGGGAAGCATGAGATTCTGGCTGCTGCTTGGTTCACCAGGAAGCAGGAGTCTCAAAAGTGGATGGAGACATCCTTATAATTTATACAGCACACCTCTGATTGGGGCAATGACAGTTATAGCACCTGATAGTTTGAGAATAATTTATATTTGCTAGTTAAGCTGTTATTAGCACAGAAATGGGGTAGAATAAATAGGTTTTTGTGTGCCTAAGATTGGAATCTTTCCTTTTCAATGCAGTATTAGTGTGGAAATTGTTACCTAGTATTTGGAATAATTTTACTAATATATGGTAATGCAAAGCCAGAGTGAAAGCAATTAATTGAACGCCCCCAGTCCATGTGCCTTTGTAAGAAAACAAAGAGCCTCTTGGAGGATGGGGGAGATGGAAAGCTGGAAGCCAAATAGTCAGGGAAGCAGTTAGGGATATCACTGTATCCTGGATTTTCAGAAAGATGGTGACTCCACATGGGTCTGCAGAAGCAGGACCTGAAGCAGAGTGGTCTTAATATGTTTAAATGCAAATTGCAGTACAAAGTTAACAACTGACAGAAACCTGGAAACCAAGACAGTCTCAAGTCCTCCTAATAGCAGCTGGATGGCAGCTTGATTACACAAAGAATTGATGGCATAAGGAATTTGTGTGTTTTTCACATGACATGTCCAGTCACACCAGACACTTCATCAACCCTGAGCAGTCTTTTTTGGTAAACGCAGTCCGGACATTTATAAAGTATCATCTGTCTTATACAGAGCTTTTGTAAGATACCTCTCTCCAGAGTCCTGCTTTGGACATGAAGCCAGTTAGGCATTAGAGAAAAATATTTGTTAGACTAAATGTTTTCACTCTACTTCTGTAGTTTCCTGTGTCTGGCTTTGAATATCTGCTGATATGTACTCTTTGAGAGACAATACTTTAGTAAATTACCCATTTTAGTAAATGGGCTCAGTTTGGAGTTTACTAAGATCCTGAGTTAACAACGAAAACAATTTTAATTTCTCTCTCCATTTCTCTGACCAGGACTACGAGAAGTAGCTAGAGACCAGGCTGAGTGGAAAAAAGCCTGAAGGCCATAAAAGACATTAAAGGATTGAGCTACTTAGCAGAGCTAAACTTTAAAGTACATTTTTTAGATGTTTTTGGTGTCATTGACTATATTCTTGACAGTTGGAGGATTGTCTGTAAGGAATGCTGTACATTCAACACCAAGGTTTCATATACCCTCACATTATGTTCATCAAAGATGTGTATGCATGCAGAATTAAGAGCTCTATCTAAGGTAAAACAGTAGGATAAACAAGTTTCACTATACATTTCTTAAAATAAGACCATTGTTCAGAACTTCTGTATTAGAAGAAATCATCAAGATCAGGAAGATTTCTTAGTTACTGATGAATGAAACTGGATTTTCTGAAACTAACTTGCATGTTATGAAAGAAGGTACAAATTGTACAGAAATCGTCTCAAATATTCCTTTAAAAGTTAGGTTGTCTATAAATACTGAGAACAGAGCAGAAAGCATAGCAATGAATGGAAAGTTTCTTTGCCAGTAAAAGCGAAAGTGTCCTTTGAACTTTGGTTTCTCTTAGGAGATTAACGGAAGTCTCACACTGAAGATGCAGGAGCATAAGAATAACTATCATTAGATAGATTGCATACTAAATGTCTAATGACATGTGGTATTCTATGCCTAATAGTTGCCAAAGTCAACCACTTAAGTGTATAATGTTTCTTTAATAAACCAAAAATTAAATTGGCCAGTATCCTTTCATTTTCTGCTTTCAGATTTTCTACACTTGAGAAAACTCCATTTGAAGAAACAAAACGATGTTCTGACAAAAAGAAGAGTTGTCGTCTCCTTACTCTACAAGTGACATCAGCTTGTGTGACACGTCTGCTTGATGTCACCTTATTCCACAAAAGTTTTCTTCAGGCTTCCCTGAAGACAGGCTTCACTTTGATCAGGATGGTGACAAATGGCATCACTTGGTCTCTGAAACAGTTTCTCTGGGGGTTTCCCCTCAGGGGTGCTTCTGCATGGTACTTTGGAGTCAAGGCAGTAGTGCATCTTGGCTGCAGAGTTAGGCTCCCCTTCCTTTCCATACCCTCTATTCGTTCTCCTTAGCTGCTTCTTCAGCCGTCCATTCTCCAGACATGGTCTATCTGCTGTCAAATACTGGTTTAGTCTTCAGAGGTTGTGAACGTCCCCTGTGCTACTTCGGACAGCCCATGCTCATTTTGCCTGTTTTGCAAATGAACAAAAAGGACTTCAGTTATTAAACAGAATTCTAAAAATGTATTTTTGGTCTCTGGTTGTTTTTTTTTATTTTCTCAGAAGCAAATTATTTTTAAATTTAGTACAGACTTTGTTTCTCCTCAGAAAACACTGGTTCAATACTTGGTAATGATTAAAATTGAAGGAACTTAGTACTGTTAAGAAATAACTGTGAACCTTCTGGACAGTTCTTCCATTGAGAAAGTTGGTCTTTTGATGCCTTTTTCAGCCTGTGAAGTCTTAAGCTTTTGAGGTGGGGATAAGTAAACTTGGGAACTACAGGACACTACAATATCTTAACAACAGAGTATTAGTAGATTTTAAGTATTTTGATAGAAACCATTTCAGACTAAAATGTACTCACATTTTCTGATCTCATTATTTGAGATGGTTTTACTTATTCCAAATAATATCAGAAAATCTGTGCTTTTTCTATGTGTATGTTATTTCCCTGAAATATGAATTCCAGAATTCTGGGGTTTAATCAATTAAATCATATTAATTAAGAACAGGAACAGCGCAATCAAAAAATAGAGAATATTTTCATGTGGTGTTTCATAGAGGATCACATTTGAGCTTCATGAGTGGACTACTTTGTATAACAGAATTAAATATCACAAAAGCTATGAATAATACCAGGGCATGAGCCTTTTTTATGGAACTAAATGGCAATGTAAAATGTCCTTTTGTCTGTCTCAGATGTCAAGCCATTTTAAAGCAGTATAGGTCAATCTCAGGAAATGAATATTGGTGATTTTTTTTACCGAATACTTTTGAATGAAGAAATTACATTCAAAATACGCAACATATTTTGTGTCAAGAAAATGACTCCACTGTATGACCATCTGCAAAGGAGAGAATACTCTTGGGCAGATTTGGAACTCAGCATGTGGTCCCTACTGCAGGCAGCACTGTAACTAATTTTGCAAGAGATCGGCATAACTCTACACTGATTTTTATCTGAGCCTAGCTAATGAAGCACGATGTGGCTCTGAGAGGTTTAATGTGTGTCTATGTCAAATAATTTTCTTATTAGAAAGGAAGCAAAGGTAGTCACTTTTCCAAATTGTGCAATATTTAGCCATGCAGATATATACAGAACATTTGTTTTTGCCTTCCTTAGGCAAGTGTTTCCATGCACAAGTCAGGTGACGGCACGCTCAGCCTAGCAGCAACACCTGTTCCTGGGCTTTATTTGTGGCTCAGGTGTTTGTGCTGGTGAGGCATTTGCAAATTTGATTTGCTGAAAAAAGAATGGTTACATCTGCTCTGTCCTGCCTGGCAATGCAAGCAGGAAAGAAGTCTTTAAAACATCCTTTCCACATCACTAGGGTACCTGTGCACAACTTCACCCTCAAAATGATCTAGAATATTCTGATCAGGGAACTCACATAGAATCATAGAATGGTTTGGGTTGGAAGGGACCTTAAAGGCCATTTAGTTCCAATCCCCCTGCCATTGGCAGGGATATCTATCACTGGACCAGGGTGCTCAGCTCAGAGCCCCATCCAGCATAGCTCTGAACACTTCCAGGGATGGGGCACCCACAGTTTCTCTGGAAAATCTGTTCCAGCGCCTCACCTCCCTCACAGTGGAGAATTTCTTCCTAACGTCTTGTCTAAACCTACCCTTTCAGTTTGAAGCCATTCGCCCCGTCTTATCACTAAATGCCTTTGTAAAAAGTCTCTCTTCACCTTCCTTCTAGGCTCCCTTCAGGTGCTGGAAGGCCTTGTTAGTTCACCCTAAAGCCTTCACTTCTTAAGGCTGAACAATCCCAATTCTCTCAGCCTCTCCTCATAGGAAAGGTGCTCCATCCCTCTAATCATCTTGATGGCCCTTGGATAAAATGTCTATCAGTGCAGTGACAGATGTTCAGTCATCCATTTTCTTCTTATTTTCTTCAAATACTTCTTTTAGACTCCTTAACTCCCACGCAGGAAAAGTACTGTGCCTTCTGTTGCAGGCATGCAAAGAGTTGCTGCCAGGACACTCTGACCTTGATTACGCAGAATTGCTCTATGAATATGTTTTCTGAAGTTCCCAGCATTTTCTCTAAAAGCATTGTTAACTTGAACACTGCAGTTGCTTGAATACATTTAGTATTCACAGAGGTTCAAAACCCGAAGATTCCCAGTCTTCCCACAGCCTTTGGGAACACTGAGTTCTGTAAAACCGAGATATTTTACCAAAAGGAAGACAGATAGCTGGAAACTGTATAATGCTTTTTTACTGAGTGAGAGGACGTGGAGCCCAGGTTTTCGAGATCTTTTTTTTTTTTTTTTTTTTAAGTCTTCTCTGCTCTGCCAGGACAGGGCAAGCAAGGAGTAGTCAAGGCTATCTGCGAAGCCTTGCCCTGGACTTCAGCCTTTTCAGCTAGTGTATTTCCTCTCCTATGTTCAAGTAGTCGTTTTGATCAACAAGGTCCTTGAGTCAGATGAATCTGTTGAGTAACACACTTAATCTTAGTGTGGTTATCAGGAGCTGGCAGATAGGAGAAGTAGTAGCAAAACTGCTATAAGACCCAGCCCTGCACTAGAAAAATAACAAGATTGCGCACATTTTTTGTTGCATGCAGTGGCCTGAAAATTCCCTTGTCTTTCTGTAAGTTCCATGCTGCCACTAGGGAGAGAAGATGATGGGGCAAATAGGAAGAGAAAGGAAACGGTAGACTAGTTTATCCCTCAAGCACATCATCTCAGAAACCCAAGTCCCCTCAGTGGATACCTACGAGGTATCTCAATGCACCAGTTGGACCACTGGAAGAGACAAAGAGGTGACAAATGTTGATGGTGTCTCTGTGAGAGCAACTTGCAGTCAAAATGCCTAGGAAACTAAGACACACCTGGTGAAACAAGAGGGTCTGAGAAACTGAACTGGGCTGAGACTAGCACTGGCCTGGACTTCCCATTCTATTACTTCCAAAGGATTTGCTTCAACAGAAGAAAGAGATGGGAAACCACAAGGTTTAGCTCAATAGACAGACAGGATGACTCTGTAAAAGACAATGTCTCTTTGTTTTCCTTGAGTCAAAGAAAAGCAGTTTTGGTTAGTTTTTCCTTTGAGAGGTGTACTACTTTTCCCTGGTTACATTTTCAGAGTTACCGTGGTCTAAGTATCATAGTGATCACTGTGTGATGCTTGCTGTGCTTTGTTTCTAAGATGCATCAGACATGTCCTTTTAAACCAATGTCTTTTTACTTGCTCTGTAAGAAGATCTGGTAATTACTTTAACTAAAACATTTTTTGGAGTAAAAAAAAATATTGTGGTGAAGGTGAGAACTAAATACGGATGCTGAACAGTGAAATGGGGTGTTGTTGTAGCTATAATGGTCTAAGCGCATACGCAAGGCGGAGTTTGTACTGAGAGGTAATTTTATTAGACAAATAGGTGTAAGTGGGGGAGAAAAAGGCAGAAGAGAAGTTGTGCAACAATCAATCTCTCCTCTAGACCTGAAGAAAAGATAGTGTGCCTTGAAAGATTTTTTTAACCATCTCTTGCTATAAATCTCACACTTCTTCAGAATGACAGGATTGTAAACTTGCCTCAAGGTGTGTTCCATTCCCACAACCACCCATCTCCCCAAACCAATAAAATGTGATTCTGGCAGGTGATCCAAACTTTGGATTGGGTCCAAGCTAAAAACACACAAAGCATAACTGTATAGTGATTACTGATTGCCACCTAATACAGCCTGTCAAAATTGCTGAGCCTTATAAGCTGAATGCTGATATAAGGGTATGACATTTTTCTCCTGATTCACTTGTTGATCCTATGTGCATATATGGCATATGGCATAAAGTTAATATCATTTATGTCTTTATCCAGATGATGTTTCAAGGTTTTTATTATTTAGACTGTTCTTTAGCTTGTAGCTCATTGTTTCCCAGGCTGTCATTTTCTGGTTTGGTTTTTTTGGTTGGTTGGTTGGTTGATTTGAGTCATCTTTGCTCGTTCCTGTGAAACCATTCTGTTTTGCAGTGGGACAAGCCTATTAAAGCCTTGTACCTCGTGGTCGGAGGGAAGGCCTGTGTGTTTACAGGAGCAGATTCTAAACACTGACCAGATTGACCATTCAGATAATAAGTCGCTAAATACTGAAAGGAACTGTAAGATTTGTTTGGAGCAATGTGCTTTCAAGAGTTTTTGTGGTGTACAGTTACTCTTCTTATTATAGATATATATATATATAATAATAGATATAGATATATAAATATACGTATAGATATATATTATAGGTATAGATTCAAATCAGTTTTGGACATACTTTTCTTTCAGTTAACCTGAATACAATGGGAAGAATGAAGCAATGTTAAAAAACTGAAGCAAAATATTGATGGCAATAATTTTCCCTATGATATAAACATAAGGCCACTAATAAACTACTCAGACTGTATTGAACTAACATGAATTAAAATGTTGTACTTCTCATGCATTGTATAGAACATGTTTATTACCAGGAATATTTTAGAATTCTGATACTATCTAAAGCCTGGTGGTTTTGCTCTGACTGGAAAAGAGCATAGAATAGTAGTAAGAAAAATGATGCTTTCTAACCCTCACATTAAAAGAAACATTTTTTTTTAAAGAAGGTGTTAAGCAATGTACAAAAGTGAGACTGGAAAGATGGTATTTAGAGCAATATTCTAATTTAAAGTGAGAAAAGGTCTTTTTAATAGTGTGAGGAAACATTTTCTTTTTTAGAGGAAAGCTAACTGACCCGCTAACTATCCTCACTTGTAAACAGAAATATAGTTGAAACTATTCTCTCCAGTGCATTTCAAGTGTAATGAAGAAAATCATACATTCTTTTGCCATAAAGCTTTTTTCTGTCTCTTTAGGGAAGCAATCAGTCGTGTTTGTGAAGCCATGCCTGGTGCCAAAAGAGCCTTCAAGAAACGAAAGGTATTTTTTTTCTTGTAGTGCAGTTGACTGTATTTTCTCTGTTCAGCACAGTGGAGTCCAGGCACAGCAGGCAGGTGACTTGAAGGCAGCTTTGAGAATTGCAGATGATTAATCACTTCAGGTAGTGGCTGGTTTTACTCACTGTATGTTGTTGCTTGCCCTTTTGGTCAGGATCTGCTTTTGTAGGCATCTGGAAATATAAATACATCTAGGATGAAGATTGTGCCTTAATGTTTCTTCTGTAGAAACGGCCTCCTTTTACTTTCTTTCTTTTATAGATTGCAGGTGGAAGGCTTAAAACCAACAAATGGGATGCCTTTTCATAAAACACATGAGTAAATTATGAAAATAGGTGCTGGAAGACAAAGCAGAAGCCCAAAACATACATAGTTTAGAAGGTGACTAGATTTGTTCTTGAAGGATAGATCTACGGATGACATTTAATGAGTTTGGTAATCACTGATTTCTGGAAATGGCAAGAGCATACAAGGAGATCCTTTGTTCCCTTATGCTCCTTCCATGAACACCTGTGGCTGATGCTCAGTGCCCAGCACTGATGGTGAGTCCAGTGTGCCCCTGACATTGTTATTGCCATGCCTTTATTTTCAGTTGTGTGCTGGGAGTTAGACAGGGAGAGGAGGAAGCCTTGGCTTAGCTCCTGTGTTAATGGCTCTCAACAGTCCCAGAGGCCTGCTGGCAAAGCTGGGATGTAATGCTGTCTCTAAAGGAAGAAGCATAGAAAGTAGTTAATTATAGCACTTGTGAGGGTTCTTGGGCACAGGAGGAGAATGGGCAGGTGAAGAACAAGGTCTGCCTGCTTCCCCAGCTGCTCCACCATCTAGGCTGAACCTCAGCAGAAAGGAATGCAATGAAATGCCACTTGTTTGCGATGGAGAATCATATCCTGGTAAAATCAGTCATATGTGACAACATGTGTCACAGTGTAACTGGAAATTATCTCAGAAATTAGGGCTATGGTTTCACCCCCACCAAATTTATCTCATTGGCATTTCTTGGTTCTCTGGCTTTTCATTTTAAATCTGAAAGTAAAGACAAAATTATCTTTCTTCTTGGAAAGCAAAATTACACAAAATGTAATTGAAAAAATAGGTTAAACAGAGTTCCAAGTGCCTGGTGAGACACCTTGCTGTATTACAGCTTTTAGAAGTAATGTTGCTTATCACTTATTGAAAAGAGCAACAAAATTTCAGATAAATGTCAAAGACATATGTCTTTTGCTGGTTTGTACATTCATCATATTTCTGCCACTAGTGGCCTATCAATTTGGTTAGGGTGACGTGTACTTCCTGAGTCCAAATGTTCACACTTTACCTGCGCTGTGGGGAGGTGACCCTTAGGCATGGCTCGGGAATCATGAAGGATTAAGGAAAGAAGAGATACAATAATATTAAAAAGAGTTTGATCAAAAGAGAAGTTCATGAAGTACTAGCTCTGTAACATGAAAGGGTTGAAATAGTGCAGCACATGTTACATAGGAGCAGTATGTATGTAGTGTATTTTTAATCAGTTAAACAGAAGGAAAATTGAAATGTATGTAAACTTTCAGGACTACAGAAGTTCAAGTGTGTCCATCCTGCTAGGAACAGAACTACTCAAGCTTGCAGACAGCTTAGGACAAATGCAAATATAGTGGCAGAAAAACAGTGTCTCCCACCATTTTGCTTTTATATCCTAATGACCAGCATGAATATTCACCAGTGCAGGTAGAGCAAGTTAAAGGACTTGGTCTGTTACTGCTGGGCAGCCTCATTTTTTACAGTCTGTGGTCACTTGAGTGAGGCTGCTCTCATGCAACTGTGTGGTTCCCTATAGCTGTCAAAGGTGGCAGGTTTGTGAATTTTGCTTTGATAGAATAACTTCTATTGCTTCAATACCTCCTAAGAGCTGGTGAAATGCCTGTAAAAGTTATCAACCCTATTACATCCTCTGTATTACATTCTTAGACTTATTCTCTGATAATCTTTAGATCCATGTTTTACCCCAGCATCAAGAGGGGTTTTTTTTGTCTGTATCTGTCTTTTACCTACTCTTAAGTCTACTAGCAAAATCATAGAATGGTTTGAGTTGGAAGGGACCTTTAGAGGTCATTTAGTCAATAACACTCTGTATCCCATTTCACTGGAGTCCCATTTTACATGTGGCAAGGGGGTAGAACAGTCAGTAGATGTAGAGCAAACAATTCTTTTCTAGAGATGAACCTCTTTTTATAGAACAAGAACATTGTAATTTTAAGATACTGACTGAAGGCATTCATCTTAGTCTGCTTACTTGGTCCCTTGGTGAAGATGAGACTGTGCTGTCTCACAAAACCCCTATTTTTTTTGGTCAAGAGTAGATGAAGAACTGCTTGGCTAGTATCATTATTATTACTATTATTATTATTAATAATAATAATAATAATAGGAATAGTAATAGTAGTAGTATAAAAGAGAAACCATTTCCAGAGGAAAACAACTGTTGCAATTAAATGATCTTTGAAAAGTCATAAACTTTTTAGAAGCCTTTAAGATCACCACTAACCCTGCATACAATGAAAGTCATTAAAAAAAATCAGAGAACAAAAATCTGCTTTTTCCCCCCCTCCTAACAGCCACCAAGCAAAGTCCTTTCTAGCATCTTGGGAAAGAGCAATCTTCAGTTTGCAGGAATGAGCATAATGTTGAATATCTCCACCAGCAGCTTAAATCTAATGAATCCAGATACAAAACAGGTGAGTGTAACTTCTGTACTAATTTGTGAGGCTTTTGATGAACAGCCTGTTGCACAATTATTTGCTGCCTGCCAAATACTCTATTGCTCAAAATTATTCCTCAATAATGTCATAAAATGAATGAACCCAAAATATAATTATAGTGGAAGTCAGCTCACTTCACTATTCAACACAACTTTGATGAATTATTTTCTTCTTGCCGTGTTTCAAGTTGATCAATTTTGCTCTTAAAAGACCTGTGATGTGAAATACCATTTTCTGTTTTTGGGAGATCTTATTGAATAAAATTATAAACTTTCAGAGTTGTAAAAGGGGTGTGCTTGGAGCAACAACTAAAATACTGAATGCACATCCCCTATTTTGTTGTTTTCTTCCCAGTTAGAGTCTTAAAGGGCAAACTGTTCCTGGGGCAAAAAATACTGCTAAAAATACAGCTAAAAATACAGCCTCAGGGATTTTGCAGTGCAGTGAAAGGCCAGTCATTTAGAGAGACCAGACAGCCTTTTTAAAGTAGCTCATTTCTTCTTCTTCACTGTGCTGAAGGTACAGGCAGACTTTGGGGAATCACTGCAGTGGTTTGTGAATGATGTATGAGATGAGAAAAATCCTTGCTCAGGGTGTATATAAAGAGGAAGCAGACAGACATGCGTAGTCACTGCTGTGCTATTTGCTGTGAACCACATACTGCGTTAGGCCATGCAACTTTCTGCCCAGATACAGGCAGAGAGGAAAAAGTAAAATTCCTACTGTCCTTTGGGGCCTCAGGGTTAAAAAATAAGAAAGAATATGTATACTGTCTATTAAAAAGCTTGCTGTTCATTACTATGTTTTCATTCGTATGTCTTCATTCTTATCCTTATTTAAAAAACATCCCAATCCTCCGCAGTGAGCACTGAGCCTGTGGGAGCAGTGCTATGGCTGGCTGCAGTAGTCTGTAGCCTTACTATGGAATATACACAGCAGTGCTTTTCTTAAGGACAGCTACCCCCCATCAGAAGCTAAAGAACTTGATGTTAATTAGCTCTACTAAGGAAGTGCCAAACCCTGAGAGTCAGCTTGTCATTAGCCAATATTAGGGTAGAAATGGAGTTAAACTCATTTATTTCAGAGAAGAGTCATCCCCCACGTTTTGCCTTTTCTCTCAATTGACAAAACTGTTCATCTTTCTCTCATATCATTCTTTTTGAGGTAGACTTTTCTGGGTGCTGCAGGCCTGGGAAATGTCTGGTTTCTTAGAGATCCCTAGTCTGCCTGTGGCTTTCCCTGTTTCTTTTTTATGCCAAGGATTTGATTTGCAGATAAACATGGCCCAGCAGCTTTGCCCTTTGGGGCCCCACACAGAGGGATGGCTGTGAGCTTCTGTAATAGCCTCTTTTTCCCGGCAGATCTGGAAGGAAAGAAAAGACAAGACAGTGCTGTTGGCCCTTGTGGTAGAAGGAAAGCAACTGCATGTACCCCTACACAACAGTTCTGTAAACATATTAAGCAGGGATGAGTGGAAGATGATATTGTTTAGCTTATTTCTTTTAAATGAAAGTTGGTGTAGATTGAATGGCTTCTAAACTATATGCCAGCATTAGTAAATTGTTTTATTTTAAGCAATGCAAGGCACTGATAGTTTGCTGTGTCTCTTTTCAATATTTTGGTATTGGTAGAGGTGAGGTGAGGAATAACCCTACCTCAAATTACATTGGCTGTGAAATTAAAAAAAAACGCTGGATTTGAACTAATGGTTTCAAGCACTTTTCAGCTTCCTTAAAATTTGGAAAAAATTAGTCTAACGACAGTCTAGAACAGTTTTTCTTTCATATGCTGAAATAAAAGATAGGTTATTTGCACAAGTCAAGATCGGGATAATGTGAAATGTGTAACAGAACTTCACTAGTTCAGTTCTAGTGTTAGGACATTCTGCATTCTATGTGTATTCTATATTCTATATTCTATATTCTCTAGTCTATAGTCTATAGTCTATAGTCTATAGTCTATATTCTATATATTCTATTGTTACTTCTTTAAGGGGAAAAGAGAAGGGAGTCCTCATTGCTGAGTAACAGAACACTAATTCACCAGCGTACACTCAAAAACAAACCACATCTTTGGAGGCTGTTGTGGGACAAGCAGGGCTTTTGAAAATGAAGTACTCTTTACATAAAAGAAACATTACAAATAGTAGTTACCTCTCTCTGACTTAGTGAAGCAGCAGGATCCAGAGTAAGTCCTAGCAAGCTTTTATCTTTCCAGGGAAGGTAGTTGATAGTGCAGGTCGTTAAGTAGCAGGTATGGGGAAACAGCACGGACGATATTTTTCTAGCCTATTTTGTTTCTTCCAGAATGGTTTTTTGTGTGTTTTTCCCTCTCCAAAGTGAAGAATTTAGATCCTAATTCTATTTTCAGATGCTCTGAGGCACTAAACAGGGGCCTGTCCCAATCCAGATGAATTCCTTGGCATGGCTTCTGTGACTCAAATATCAAGCAAAAATTTCTTTCAAATGACCTTTCTTTCTTGGTTGTTACATGATTTCATTATTAAAAGATTTTGTAAGTTAATTCTCAGAATAGCAGAGATGTTCTGCTTTTATTAGAGGTTCAGGACAAATTGTCTCTTCCCAGAGAAATATCATATTAGTTCAAATTGTACATAAGCAATTTGAATTTCAAATGCCCTGGAGTGTGCCTGTGAATTTGTCCACAATGCTACACTGCAGCTAGATTCAAAATTCTGTTTGCATATTGTAAACATGTTGATGTCTGAAACATAAAATGGCAAAGTAAGTGTTGGATGCAATGTTAGGAATCCTAGCTGGTGTACAGGTTGACATGGTTTCATTGATTTCACCAGCAGAAAAATGGTTTGATGAATAGGACCTTTTGTTTCATTCATCATTATCTGTAATAAAGAAAGTGAGTTTTAGCAGATTAAAATTTCTCCAGACACTCTCCAACAGGTCTGTTATTTAGTGGAGTTCTGAGTACATTTAGCAATCTTGCAGTGTCCTGATAAATTTTGAACACCAGAATAGATATGTTAATCCTTAAATTTGTTTATATGATCATGCTACTCTTTGAAGACCTTGCAGAAAATTTTGATCTTGATTTTGGATTTTCACCAGCATACAAGCAAAAAAAGAAATCAAGATTGCAAACTGTAAGAAACCCATCTGACTCACACTTATTCTTTCTGATCCACACAGATCATAGCAAATCACCATATGCAATCTATCTCCTTTGCGTCTGGAGGTGATCCGGTAAGCATTTCTCTAAAGCTTTCTCCCACATAGATACTGCTTTATGAGGACTGTGTGACAAAATTTAATGCATATCTCACTAAAAGAAAAACATAATCACAATGGCTCCTGTTTCTTCTTTCATAAATTTTTCTTGATTGCTGCCATCAAGCTCTCCCTGAGGGGAACAGCTGACAAGCGTTCATAGATCCTCCCCTTTGAATGGCTGAAACAAAAAGTATCAACGGGCTGTAAGCATTCATATAGTAACTGATAAGCAGGGATTTGTTTTTCAGAGTAGTGTAGAATAGTCATATGGGCATTGTATGGATTTTTATCCCGTTTTTTATCTTGCACTTTTCACAGTAATAGAATATGTTGCAGCTATGTTTATAGTATTTATAGTATTTACAGTATTTATAGTAATGCATGCTTTTCTTTTTTTGTTCTTCTCAACTGTAAGGGTACATTGAGAAGACTGTGCTAAATTCTGCCTGCAGGTATATTTGCTACAGTCATGCATCTTGAAGACAGGCTTTCAGGAAAAGCACAGATCTTTCCTGTTTTGCAAAGCTTTTAGATACACCTACAAATTTTATTCATTTAGATCAAAGGGCAGATTCCTGCTCATTGTACTTTTCCTTATTTTTATAAGCAGTTCATCTAAAGGTATATTAATAAATGGGCTTGAAAAGTATTTGTCATTCAGGAAGCAAGGGGAAAAATATAAATCAGTGATAGTGCTCATCTCTTACCTTAGAGGTTTGAAAGCTTTTAAATTTAGATTATTGAACGAGTACCTTTTTCTCCATCATGTGATTATCTGTCATATATCAGTCATGTACTACAGGTAAGGCAATTTCTAGCCTGCTTTGAGAGTTAATTCTCTCAGTTCTACTCTGTTGAGGTGAAGATGCTTGGTGCTTTCTCTGTTCATTTTGATATCATCTGAAAACATAAAGACAAATTCCAGTCTTAGTATAGCTCTGCTGAGCTCAGTACAATTACAGAAGGGAAAAGGACACGATATCACAATAATTTGGGGAACAAAAAATGGATCAACAGCAGCTTTGAAACACAACAGATTGCAATGGATGCTGTAAATGAACAATTCCTGAAGTGGGCAGAGGAGTGATTAGCACAGTTCCCTGCCTCCATAAGAAGATTCTTTGCTGCCCATCTGCCATCCCAAATGCTGGGTCCTGGAAACACCATTTCACACTGCCCACTGATGAAATGATTTACCAGGAAAGAAGAGAGGAACAGCAGTAGAGTTCTGGATTTGGAGTAAACAAGCTCTTCCAAATGTTTTAGAGAGATAAAAATCTTGCTACTGAGTCAGTGAGCTACCAGAGAAATAAAATTGCATGGTGCAAGGGAGCCTACAAGGTACAGTGAAATTATGAATTTGTGTTCCAAGTAAGACTACCACATTAATTCATTCTGATATTGGGAGGAAGAAAGCAGGTACGAGTATCTAATGTTTTTCTACAAGCTTATCTCTGGTCTAATAAGGAATAACTTTAGATCAAAAGCTCAAGCAAAAAGTAGCTAGTTCTTTTGTCCTGGGTGCACGAAGAAAATGAAAAAAATGCAAGGATGTGATTTCGGTCACAGCTTTATCTACTCATCAGAGAGCCATCTAGACATAACTTTCATCAGCCCTTAATGATTGCCACTTGGTAGAGGACTGCGACCACCAAACTGCATCTCCCAACCACAGCTGGGCTCCAGACCATAAACTTATCTTCTTATATGAGTTTTAAACTGGTTGGAGAAAGGCCATAGTGACCTAGGAAGCTAGAGCTGTGCCCATGTTTCTTCAGGAAGTGATTACCTTATTTTGAAGTCGTTTTGGAGTTTGGTTTGTTAGGTTTGTTGGTTTGTTACTTCTCAACCCCATCAACATTTATGCTTTGGATATCTGCCTCCCATTTGTGACAGCAATTAGCTTTACAACCTTCCTCCCACTCCTTTACTATTAATTATATTATTCAAAATATAACCCCTGGAGGAGTGTTCCACAGTCCTGAAGAATGGCTTGAATGCTATATATACATTTTGCAATATTCCCCTTTGCAATGAGTCAGTTTCTGGCTTCGTCAGTATATGAGAGCTTAAAAAATCTTCCTACAAGATCCTTTCACACACCATTTCAAAACCATTTTTATTTCACTTCCTAGGCTGTGTTCTCAATCTGCTTTAGCTCACTTCAGCCCCTCCTATGATACACTAAACAATTTTACTCCACAGTAATTTCAGGTGGCTATTTCCAGGCTGCCAGACAAGACAACTGTTTTTGGAGATATCTGCTGAAATTTTGGAGTGCAGGATCTAATAAAGTCTAATAAGGCAGGTCTCTCAGTGGTCCCTGGAGACAGTAGTTTTTCAGTTTCAGCAATACCTCCAAATTTTAGCACCACAATGCAATGTCTTTAGGCTGAAATTTATAGCTCATTCATACTTCTTTTCAGTACTTGAATGTCAAGGATCACTTTGCTGCATCAACCAATCCCTGTATAGTTTTTGGATGAGGGTCATCTAACTTAGCCACACTGAAATGTGCCCACCTTAGGTCCTTAATGGTTTGTCATAGTCGGCTTGAATTTCAGAGCTTTAAATGTAATAAGGAGTAGGTGTTTTCAGACTGTCACACCCACACTAGCTATGAGATAGATCTGTGATTTACTCAGGCATAAATGTATCCATTAGCTACGCCTGAAGTAGTAAATAAATTGATCTGTGGCCCATTTTGTAGTCTTTCTGGCCCTGTAATAAATAACATAGTGCAATTTGCTCCCACACATTCACTCTCTTCTCTCGTAGTGGTCTCTTGGGATTGATGCCAAGCATATGCTGGTCCCTCAGAGAGTTTCAGGGCATGCTGTGAGAAACCAGTACAGTGAGACAAGGGCTCTATATTATTTGCTACTATAGTCACATTTTTTTCCCCCTTACTTGTTGATATGCATCCTTATTTCCACTGTAGTCACTGCCAAGACACTGTGCCACAGGATGCGTAAGAAATTACAAGACAAAATGGTAGGGCTATGCTTTTTTAACAGACCAACCTCACTGCTGCTGTGTCTGAATGCCTTCCAAAAATACATTAAGTGACATGGTTACACATCTGTCACCAGAACCCATGACTGATCTTCGTCATTTCCCTTGCTCTCTCCTTAAGAAGGAAATGTAGACATTCAGTAAAGTGATTTGTTTTGGGTGCCTGGTGGTGGTGTGTGCTTGCACTAGAAAAAGCTGTGCTAAAGAAGTCTATCCTTTAACTAAAGATTGATGTTTATTATGACATTAGGTCTTGGCATAATTGGGAATGATCTTGGATCAGTCGCATGAAAAGGCTTTGAGTAGATTTACACAGCCAGCTATAATGCATCCTATGTATCCCTTGGGTTTAGCTATACCAGACTAGCCAGGCTTGACAGGAAATACCAGGTCTAACCAGGACTTCCTGATAGGATCAAGGCAATATGGCATTTTCCAGATATATCAGCAGGCTTGAGTGTTTCCCAGAAACCCAGGCCTTTCTGTTTCATCTGCATAATTATAGAAGTCTGCACCACTTGTACACAGAAGCATAGGAGTGGCAGGAGACAAAGAAAAAATTCCCCCAAGAAGATGTCTCCTGACAGAAAATCCACCAGGCATGTGGCAGGGAGCAGTCTAAGGGCTGGGGGAGGGCGTCCAGGGATACTGCTTGTCAGAGCCAAGCAGGGGCTTAGCACCTCTGTGCCATATGGCACTGTAGCCAGTAAAGCAAACACCTGCTTGTCACACATGAATAAATGCCATTGCTCAGTATTTCTGAGGAGCAGCGCTGCTACTCCCACTATTTCTGCCCCAGAACCAGATGATTATCCATGTTGTGAACCAAAATCTCTGGGTAGTTGAAGGCAAGGACTCGTAATTCTATTCCCTCCTAAATGAGGCCTTGGCCAAATCCTACTGAGTTTGTTTAATTGATGGAAGAGATTTTAAAATTCTGCTGGATTAGATCACATTCTGTAGAAAGGAAAGTGGTACAATTAGTACCAAGACCATAAACTTTTCTATGGGGTTTAAGTAGTATGCAACTGTAGAGCAAAATATGTCATTTGGGGCTCTGCCCACAGAACTGTACATACTCTGGACTGTGATCTTTTGCTGTAATCAGTTCAAATATGTTTGTGCATTCATTGTAGATATCTTAATTTTTTGACAGGATACTTCAGACTATATTGCATATGTAGCTAAGGATCCTGTTAATCGTAGAGGTAAGTTAGAAATATTTATTTGATGTCTGTTTTTCCTTTGAGAAACAAGAATTATTCATGGTTTAGGTGAGATTCCACCCCTATCTTTCCCCTGAAAATGCAGAATGTAGCCCAGTCAAAGGATTGCCTTTGACAGAGCCATGGAAAGATTGTGTAACAATAAGAAGCAGCAGTTTTTTTCTCAAGCTTGGAATAAATAGGTCTTGCCGCTAATTCATACCCAAATATCACTTTGATTCTCTTCATCTCTTGAATCAAACACTTGCCTTACTTGGCTGTGTGAGCTTCGAGGCAACAGCCAAGTCTTACCTCCACCCAATCACTGTGCAAGAGCTAAGCAGTCTGATTAAGTCATCTGATGAGGCAGCTGAATCTGTTGGGTCTTCCCAGTGCATGCCTACCTCTTCCAGGTAGAATCAGATTCTTTATCAAATAGCTAGCTTTCAAGCCACCTTGCTATAATTCTCTTTCTCAGTGAAGTTTTATTCAAGGTTGTATTCCTTTTGTAGCAGTCAGTCAGGGACAGGGACTGTCGATTGTGTTCAGTAGCTCTTAATGCAACACACAAAGTATTTTGTAATGTACCCGAGAATTGCTACTATTCATAGATCACACAGAGAGAAGAACAGACTAGCTCCAAAAAAAAAATGACATTGAGTTCTTCCAAGAGGATTTCTGGAGAACTCAGACATTTTAACTCCAAAATACCAATCCTGCAAACCTTCAGCTGCCTACCTTACCATTGTCCCTACTAATCCAGTAGCTTCCATATGTAGTCATCTTTAATGATCCCTGAAGAATCTGCTGTGTCCACATGCAGAGATATCCAGACTTGAGAGTATTAGTTCAGAAGTAATAACTTGCACTAAGCATACTAGTATGCTGAACGTAAGTGAAATGCCTAGAAAACTTAAAGGGAGTGGAATGAAGGGAATAGTCCAGTTCTTTGCAATGCTTGTTACATTACAATATCACATGTCCCCTGTTGGACAGGCTCCAGTGTCAGACTATGGAATGCATGGTGCAGAGCTGCTCTCCAGCCTGCCTGCTTTATCCGTACCTTTCCGCTAAATCCAAGACTGATTCAGTTGTTCTGAGAGATCTCAGTCAAAGAAGGGACTAACATTGAAGACCAGATATTTGCTCTATAGGTTGGGAGGTGCCCTGTGTTCTGTATTCTGTCCCCATGGGAGTGGATTTTATACACTATGTTCCTTCTGTCTTACATTGAATGTGCTTATCCTTAGCTTCCTGTGACTGTTCATTGTTGAGCTAGGCTATCCTGCCTAGACTGAGAAGTCATCTCAGATATTGTTGTCTTCCTCTGGTGTATTCAGGTCAAGTAATTTCTTAGTTTTCTTCATGAAAAGATTGACAGATTGTAGCTTTCCAGCTGTACTGCACATCCTTCATCCTTCAAATTATTTCTGTACTTCCTTCCTTAATTTTCCTGCAGCTGTTTTGAAAAGGTATATGATACCTGCATAACAGGGGCTACCACTCTAGCAGAGAATGCACCTTCCTATTTTTTCTTGCTTTTGTCCTCTTCATCAGCAAGTTCCTCCTAAGCCCCTTTTGTTGCAGTGAAGCACTGTTACCTCATGTGAAATTCTTTTGCGCTGTGATCTTTAAGCCTTCAGCATTATGGCTTTCCCATGGGTGCTTTCCCCACTTGTGTGTATACGAGTGGTTTGCAGATCAGTGACTTTGTATGTCACCTGTATTAAAACATATTCTTTAAAAAGGTCCAATTTACCAATGGATCTGGATTGCCCTCTTTCACCATCACTTGCCGTTCTGTCATTGTTTGCATTGTCTGCAAATTACTTCTAACGGGAATTTGTCTTTACATCTGTTTCTAGCAAAAATCTTACTGCTGCTGTTACACCAATGCTGTAGTATAGCTTGCATGTTAGACTCATTTCTTCCCAAGAATGAAAAAGCTGTCTTCTTACTTTGAATTCTGGGTCTAGCAAGCTAAAGGCTGTCTATTTTCTGCTGTAACATTCACAAGAAATCATCTCTGTGTGAGCCAAACCTTCTCATCCTTTTACAAGAATCATATCTCCTACCTGCTGAAAGTCCATTCACGTATCCAAGGAAACAGGTTACTCATTATGTCACCTACTGAAACTACTTAATGACTCATGCTTCATTTCAGCTCCAGAAAGGTTTAGCAGTGAGCAATGTCGCCTCTTTAAATTCGCACTCTAGTTATAGAGTGCAAACATTTTAGCTTTGTTTGGCCTAACTACTTTTGGTCCATGTTTTCAGAGATAAATGTGCACCTTCTATGGGGGCTGATTGTTCAATGCCAATAGCAGTGTTGCAAAGGGCATAAAAAACCAAAAGTCTCACTGCTAGTCAGGGATGTCTGCCTCCATCTTTGGACACACGGAGGTCCTGTTTTTGTCTGCTGAGTCCACTTTCAACATGCAGCTAGAGGCATTTTCCCTGGACAAGGCATTTCAGATTGCTGGTTGGCACAGCAGATGCTCTAAGGTGAGAAGAGAACACCACTGTACCTGTTTGGCACAGTGATTAGTGCCATCTCATGCTGAATAATGCTGCTGGTGCTGCTGCTGCTGAAGAAGAGACAGCAGACACTCCATACTTGCACAACTGCAGGTTTCTTCACCCTTTATTCAGACTTCTTCAGAAGTCTATCCAATTTTGAGCCTCCAAAAAAGTCATACCTAAACCTACTTAGTCTCCCTATATTACTTTAACTAGATGTCATGACCAACTCTTATTTGTAGGACACTGGCATCCAATGCACTTACTTCCAGTGAGTTGGACACTGGGCATGTACCAAAATGTAGTTTTTCAGCTGAAGAGTTTATATTCAGGTTATTAAAGTAGCCAGGGCTGAACGAATCAGTAACTTTGAACAAGAACCCACTTTCCTGTGGCAGGACTTGGGAAAGAACCAGTTTGAAATCCAGTCCAGGCTATCGCCAGTAGACAGTGTGCTTTTTCAACTCTGAGTATGGAAAATTAACTCCCTTGGGCTTCTCTGGGTATCACTGAGATGTTATTCATTGAGATCTTTAGCTTCCACCTCTTAGCACCATCTGTGCTCCTGCAATGTTGTGTGAGCCCTTCACAAGTCCACCTTTTTGTGTTTTTGCATATGATGAGGCCTCCAGGCCATTCTCTGATTTAAAACCAGGACAGATTTGGCTGCTCAGACAGCTGTTAAAGGTTTCTCACTCTTCTATTGGAAGAGAGCTTGTGTTGTTAGCCTCCTCCTTTACAGCCTCTGTCACAGTGGATTCAGATAGGTTGCACATGGGGAAGTGCTGGAGTTAATCAGGTCGCTGGCTCTGCACTCCTCAGCAACCCTGCAGTTTTCTGGGAGCGTCTCCATGCAAACAAGCAGGAAAAGATATCAACCTCTGTATTCCTGGAATAAGATCAGGGCTCATTATCTAGAAAATATTGCAGATACTGCTCCTCCCTCAGACTGTAATTTGGCAAAAGAGGGAAGCTTGTGGATTTGAGGTGAATAGGCATAAAAGTGAAGTACTTAAACTGAGGAAAACAAATAAAGCTTTTATTGTTATTACTATCTAATAATATTTTTTAAATTTCAAGTTAAAGATTAGAATTCTTACATAATCTATTGCATTCAGGTAATAACAAGTGAAATTTTATTTTTTCTGTTCGTGGGCTGTTAAAATAGTGGAACAGATTTGTGACCTTGTCTATTGCAGTTACACATCAGTGCAATTTTATGTAACCTTTAAAAAGCTGTGATTGCCTGAAATTCACTATATCAGAATTGGGTTTTATTGAAATGTGCACATCACTAATAGGGCAACTAGGCTTGACATGTAGGTGTTTTGTCATAGTTCACTGCACCCCTGCCATGACATAAACAGTGATTTGCATGTGTCAATCTTTTTCATTTAGCTTGTCATATACTGGAATGCTGCGATGGCCTGGCCCAGGATGTCATCAGCACCATAGGGCAAGCATTCGAGCTTCGATTTAAGCAGTACTTGCAATGTCCCTCTAAGGCACCTGCTTTCCCTGATAGGTGAGTGCAATTGCAGAGGACAGCTAAAGGACCTTCTTTAGCTTTCAATTTACTTGATAAAGTGTGGACAATGTTGCTGGAGACAGATAGGAGTTGAACCCTTAAAAAAGATTTCTGTTGTATTAGTGAAACAGTGTTTACCTAACAAATATGAAAGAAGTACAGTCAGTTTAAAAGAATAGGCTAAATATGGATTTCACAATGATCTTAAAATGATCATGTGTTTTGTGCTCTGCTGTAGTTAGTAGGCAGGGTTGGATGGCCAAGAATGGTTGTTACTTGTGGCATTTCCTCATTACTGTCACAGCAGCTGTGTCAGTTTAGATAGAGTAGGTCAGACTGCTGGGCTTCCAAAATGACTAATGATGTTTCAATATTTCTCATATTAGGGTGATATTTCTAGGAATATAATGTATTGCAGGGAGGTTTGAATGCACTGATATCTTGAGGATACAAACTCTGTCTGCTTGCATATGTTCAGATGGCTGGTATACAGCATTCTGTTTTCTTTAGAGACATGGATTGCCATGTGCTTAATAACATTACTAGGAGCCCTAGTGAACTTGTATCCTCTGTAATCTCTTATAACAGGACAAAAACAGGTATACAGGGAATATAAAATGCTACTATCCTAATCTGGAAGCATGCTGTACTCACATCTCTTGACTTTGTGAAGTTCTTGCAGAATTACATTGGTGATAGAGCAGTCATAACTAAAGACAAAGATTTAGAGCCTAGTCAGTCAATCAAGTCATAATATTCCAAGTGCTATTTTAATGTTAGATAAAGTTTTTTGTAAATACAGTTTATAGTGGTCTTTAAAGTCAAGTTTAAACATGCTCTGCTCAGGATAAAGAATTTGGTCCATTGCAAAGGAGGTTTACGTGAGTTTGTCTAAACGGAGAAAATCTGCGGCATGATCCATCATTGCTTCCTGACTTACAGCGGTAGCTGGAGCGTCCATACAATGTGCAGTAGTGATCCCCTGACAGACAGTCTTAACCTGTTGAAAGTATCTGTAAGTGCTTTACGAGCAAGAGGCAAAAAAATCTCTTCCTTATAGGATGCAGAGCTTTGAGGACCCATGGACGGAGGAAGATAACGAGGCAACAGAGCATGCCTATTACAACAACATCCCAAATAAAATACCTCCCCCTGGCGGATTCCTCGATGCCAGGCTCAAAACAAAGCTTCCCCCTGCTGCTGACATAGCTCAGGTCAGTATAATTTCATTTCTACTCTCCGGCTGATTGATCCAAAATTTTTAAAAGACGTGTTTTATGGAGGATACCTTGGGACTGTCTATAACTCATAGCCCTTCCTGTGTGGCCAGTTTCCATCTGAATGGCCCTTGCAGATCGAGGGAGCAACACATTAGGCAGGTTCAGAACAAACCAAAGGAGGTGAAATCTTCATGGTATTAAAAGATTAACCAGGTTCAAGGAACAGAAATCCACTGGGGGCTACTACATTTGCAGAAATCATGTCTGCTTCAAAGAATATCAAATAGTGCACATTAACTGGGAATGATTTAATGCAGAATCATTTTAACAATCTAGTGCAGTCATTACGAGCAGTTCATTATGTTAATAACTTGGCAGCATTCAGTGTTCAGCCAGGTTCCTAGGTAGGTTTTCCACCTCTTGTTGAACTAAGGTCAGCTTGAATATTTCTGCCAGCACTCCTTCCAAGACTGCAGTATCCGTGTAGACCCCTGAGAGGTGTTTTCAGATCCAGCATAACTGCTGAAGTCCGGAGGGGTCCTGTTCTGTAGCCAGCACTCTCCTCACAGTGCCCAAGTGCATCCCCTAGTACCAATGTGAATCTCTCAGCTCATACTGTGAAGAGTGCTGGGGCTGTCTTCTGGTCCCACGTTGTTTCTGTGGAACACTTTTCCTGGTAGCAGGTTGCCAAGACTCACTATGTGAGTACGAACTAAAGAAATGATGCATCATTTGGTATCATGGGGGTCACTAAAAGCAAAAAGCAGGGAAGAACACATGAAGGTCACTGCTAAAATCTTACTCTTACACAAATGTATTTGGGATATGTATATTCTGACATTGTGATGAATTGGAAAGGAAGAGTGAGGGTACACAAAATACATCTAGGGAAATAGGCAGAGCCACTTGTAATGTGTCTGAGCATTTTAAAGGCAATTGAAAAATTCCTTGCACATGTGTCCATTCTAGTCTGCATCAGGAGTGGGAGGAGAGCAAATTTATTATCAGAGCCATCACTTAGGAGAAAAATTCGGTGAAGAATGGCATCATGGCCCTGTTAAACAAGGTGAGTTTTGCTACTTTTACTGTAATACTGGAGATGGTCTTGAAGGACAAAGCATGTGAAAGTCTAATGCCTCAAAGTCTTAAGGCAACAAAAGGAACTTGATTGATAGGTTCCCTTTGTCTCAGTTTTAGTGTTGATACCAGTGAAAAGCATTTGATAATTACCTCTGGATAAATTTTTAAATGCACACTTTCATGAAATATTTTCTTCTGCAGAGCAGTTCATAAATAGAATTACTCATTCAGCTTTCTAACTTTCTATATCTTAAAGCCTCATGATATTTAAGGGTTTGCTGCGTGATCTGTTCTGAAAATCTGACCCACTAGGGTATGCAAAATAGAATTTTCAAATGAAAAGCCTAAAGTGAGAAGTTTAATTCAAAATGTGAAGCAATGCTCTCTTCTCAAAAAATAGCAAATATTGCATAATGTTCCTTTTGTTGTCTCTAAACTTCAAGTAATTTCAAAACACATACAAAATTTCACCCCATCTAGCTTTATGTGCCAACTTTACTGTGTTTCTAGGGATACTTTTCTTTAAATGCTTGAATGTATTCTTTATTGTTAATCTGCACACATTTGAGGATTTTATACCTTCTCCTCCTCTCATGACTCTCCAACAGAATATAATTTTTTTTTTTTTAATTTACAATCTTTCTTTACAAATATTTCCTTTTCTCCTGGGAAATAGCCCCACCATACCTTCGTTGAAACACAGTTCTGAATCCATTAATCAACACTTTTCCTACTAGATCTAGCAATTATTTACTTTACATCTTCCAGTCCATGAAATTTGAACCGATGGTGATGATAATCAACTGTTCTGTCAATTAAAAAAAAAAAAATGTCGCAAATTTCCTAGGATCTCTGGAGATTTGTAGTATGTCAGAAGAGAAATCAGAAGTAGCATCAACAGCAGAGTTGCCAATATATGTAAACACCCAACATATAAATAGAGAAGATCTATTGGCACTTCAGGCAGATGCTGAAAGTACCTTCAGTGGAACAGCAGATGATGTTGAAGCAAGCAGCCCAGGAAAGGATCTGTTTGACATGAGTGAGTACCCTTCCTATTCACTTCCTTTCTAAAATGTAACTAAATATGTCTATGCATTAGTTCTGTATTTAAAAAAAAAAAAAAAGAAAAAAATTAGTTTCCAAATTTTGTGTTCCTAGTGTAATCATGGTGAATTTTAGAATCCATTGTATTTTCATATTGAACTGAACTAAAATACGGGTGGCTGAAACTTGAATGTACTCTGTATGATGTCTGAGTTAAGGTTAGTTGCAGTCCATGTTATCCCTGACATCACAGGCAATTATGTGAGAAGAAAAATTAACCAGGAAGCTTGCCATACAGGAAAGAGAAGGAGGGTGAAGATATGGATGGGTGAAGAATTGTCTTTAGCCTGTCCTGTGAGTATGTAATGAGGAACTCAATGCATATATGAAAAGCTTTGTGCCACAAGGAATCTAGGATAGAAATTAAAGTACTAAGTTACCTCTTACTCTGGGTAGGCCTGCTGTCCTATCTGCCCCAACTTTGAAGACAGCTTTCCCTAGATCAGAATCATTACCATAGCTGCAAAACCACAGCTTAAGCATCTGCCATAGTTTGGTACTGGTGCTACTAATACAAATTGTTTTCAGCCTTGAGAAGATACATAAAGTGAGGAAATAGTGAAAGCATTTGATGCACAGAAAATTTTCTTGGGTTTTTTTACTCTTCCTACCTCGAATAAATTGTGTATCCATGCTTTATTTAATTCATTTCACATAATTAAAAGGCAGTGAGACAAAAGCAGTTGGTGCCTACAAATTATTTTTAATATAAAGTATCTGCATTTCTGTTATCTTAGTATAGAAAAAAAAAACAACAACAAAACATTTTCCTGGCATGTTTTTGCTGAGAGATGGCTCTATTTCCACAGCTTAGTGAGATGTTCAATTGAAAGAAAGGAGGAGGGAAGAAAGCTGAGAGAGTATCTATGTGTAAATATAGATCTGAAATGAGAAAAATCTGCACTTTGAAATCAGGGATGTTAACTTTTATCAGCCATTGGAACATCAGAGAAAAGTTGTATTAGAAAATGTGCCAATTAGCCCTAAGTTAGTGGTTTGTCAAGCCAAACATATTGGACTTTGTGTAGACTGCAGTACAGTGAAGACATTTATAAGCTACTTTTAATAACTGGCTGAGGTATCAATAAGCTGTGACAGCACAATATTTTTCCTATTTCTTTGACCTAAACTAGCTTCTCTGTGGCCCCATGCAAACTGGGCTTTGTACTCCTTGCATCCGAACAATCTGTTTAGAGCTGGTGTACTGCTTCACTGTGCTGCTCTCCAGATGTCCTTTTGTAAGCCTGGGGGCACAGAACAACATTTCTTTTTAATATGTACTGGTGGGCCAGATGAAGGTCTTGCAAGAGTAAATAGCTTCCAAGAGGTCAGTACAACATGTAACGAATCACCCTATGACGAATTTGCTATTTCTGTAAGGCTGTTGGGATCTGTAATGACACTTCTTTCCACTCAACTCTGCAATTGCACTGAGTTTAGGACTTAGCTGAGGTTTAAAGATGCTTCCCCAAGGCTGATTTTAGCTAGGTAAATGATGTTAAATGTGTTAACCTGTGTCTATTTTGTAGGAAGGTTCTCTTCCTAGATGGAGGCTAGGAGTAGGCTGGGTGGTGAGGGTGGATGTTCCTTACTAGACATAGCCTTGGGCTGGAGACTCAGTAATGGATAATTTTTAAATGAATAAGTTGTTTGAACAGAGACCAGATATGAGTATAATGACATTAGATACCCCTATTATGCAATTTATTTGAAATTAAACTGTCTGACATACCTAGAAAGACTGAAGAAGAGATTTACCTGGTACATGATCGTATAAATACAGCTGTTGACAATAGCCACTACTGAAATAAACCAGTTCAGTCTGATTTTTATCAGTATTGTTCTGTGCATAACATACATTTTAAACACATTACACTCCTCAGTCTTAATATATTACATAAATCAATAAGTCTATTAGTATATCGTCCTTCATTTTTTCATAAAGAGAAGTAGGCTGCAATGCAAAATAAATCCAGTTTAAAATTACCAGAATATCACCATTTTGCTACATCATTTTCCTCTGAATGATCCTGCTCTTGTTTCTATTTCCATAACCAGAACCATTTGAAGATGCTCTCAAGAATCAAACATCTGAGGCTATGTTGAAGCAATCCACCTCCATGGCATGTACCAGTCCTCCTTTATCCAGAGTAGCTGTCCGGACTGAAGCTGAAGAGCTGAGTACAGAGCCATGGTATCAAGGAGAGATGAGCAGAAAAGAAGCAGAACAGCTATTAAAGAAATGTGGAGATTTCCTCGTGAGGAAGAGTACCACGAATCCTGGCTCCTATGTGCTGACTGGCATGCACAAAGGACAAGCCAAGCATCTTCTTTTGGTGGACCCAGAAGGAACTGTAAGCACTGACTCCTCACTAATAGATGAGGTTTCTGACTCTACTTGCTTTCTCTAAATACCTTTAATCTTCTTTACAGCTTATTCGCACCTTATCATGAGCACCATCTCATATCCCTGATGTGCCATCACATCTCTAACTCCCTGGTGCCTAGCAGAAGACCTAGTACATGATTTCTGCACATTGCAGAGTGCCTTAGGGACCTGATTCCCAAGCAAGTTCACACTTTGACCATTGCTGTGCAGTCTTGGTCAAAAGTGCAGCTAGGCCACTTCAGCATTCTTGCTAAAGGAAGGAGGTTTGGCTAGCCTATACACTGGCAATTTCCACTTAGTATGTCTGTTACCTGAGAAATGGACCAGGCACTCTGTGTTTTCCTGCATTTCCTCCAGGAGAGAATTGGGGTAAGCCTGTTCCATCTCTTTGCTGCACAAAGACTCCCTCAGTTGATGAAGGGACCTGCCCCACAGCAAGAAGGAGAGGGCAAGAGAGCTCTACTTTTCTGTAGCTGTCCCGTGCTGCTTCTGTGGAGGCATAAAATTTTCAGGGAGATTGAAATCATTGCTATGAGTTTTATTCTTGGCTCCTGGTAGCTGCAAGTAGGCAACTCCTTTTCCTCTGTGAAGGACAATTTTAGACAACCAGCCCCAAGGTGAGAAACTCCCATAAAGGAGTTGGCCTGTTGGCGCCTGAGCCAAGAAAGCTGTGGCAGAATTATGTCAGTCCTCCAGAGTTTGCATTGCAGTGGTGAGGAGCGTCCATGATACTTGTTGCAATTAATTATCTTTGCCCCATGAGGCCAGTCAAAGAATGCTTTTGCACTTTTGAGGTGCCAGCTGCCTAGTCCTGGGTTTGATGGGTGTACCAGCCCAGGGGAGTGGCTCTACACGTCTTGAGGGGCAGTCTCCTTTGCTGAAATTTGCCAACAGTTTTATGACTCTTGGAACAAGGTAGCCTAATTCTCTTCCCAGCATAAACCCACAAATCACTGTTACAGGCTACTGCAAGGGAAACACTGCTGTATGATGTGACAAGCGCGGGAATGCTGTGTCCCACCGGGAGCTGTGCTGTAGTGCTGACTGGCATGGAATGCTCAGGTCCTTTGACGAATTCCAGGGCATTTTCTTCCTGTCCAGGTTGGAGGGCTCCCCCCACCCCCCATCTTTGCTACACTGCCTCTAGTGCACCTCTGATTTGCTGACCTCCTCGCTTAGCGACCTGCTTGTCATCTGCACCAATCCCTTCCCTCAGCCTGCTGGTGTCATCATGGCCCAGACGGCTCTGAGATGCCTTGCTCAGGAGGCACTGTTCCAGAACAATGATTTTCTGCAACTGTAGGTAGTTACAGACAGCTGTGCTGTCTGTACGATTTGTGGGATCCTGACACAGCTTCTGAGCAGCCCTATTTGCAGCTTGTCAAAGTGGAGAATCATCAATAAAATGCCAGTGTGCGGCCAGCCACCACAGCGTGCCAGGGGCTCACATTTCGTCTGCACGGTCTCAGCGGAATTGTTCTTGAAGACTGGCTCACACAAATGTTGCCTGAAAATTAATTTCACACATAGTACCCAGTGACATGTAACAAGTCTTAAGGGTGGGTTCTCAGAGCAGAGTTAACTGTCCAGTTGCTTCTGCTCTCAGCCAGCTAACAAAAAAGCAGAAAAAGGAAAAAGAGATTCCTTNGAGAAAGTGACATTTCAAAGCAGAATGCTTCAGAAATTGAGAGAGCCTTTTGGTTTCCTTCAGTGACATAAGTACATGTAGACTGACCAGAAAACATCATACACCATCAAAGTTACTTGTTTCCTTTTTTTTTTTTT
>VYXF01012225.1:108084-127485 GCA_013397295.1 Polioptila caerulea
TTTTTTTTTTTTTAACCCTGTGACATCCTGTGTTAAGCTTCTGACAGTTTTCAATTTTTACAGAACCTAATGTTGAAATTGAGTTATTTCAGGAGAGGTGTCCACCAGAACATAAGATGACTTTTGAAAGTTTTAATACCAGTTGTTCTCTCTCTTCCTGAAAATAGTTCAGGGAAAATAGAAAACATTTTTTACTCAGAACGGTGCTCACAGGTGCTTGCTTAAGGCAGTGTAGAGCCAACCCAATACAAAGTTTAGTGCAACGTGATGTTTTCTAGAGGTGGATCTGTGCTCTGCCTGTAGCAGCTGTATGCCTAACTCATTTGAAACATAGGAAGGAAATGTTTTGTGAACATGTGGCTAAAAAATTAAGGATTGCTTTGTAATATAAATTAGTTTTTGGCTTCTGATAATTTTGACTGTTTTATCCTGCATTATTAGTTTTCTCCTATGATGGGTGGAATATTGTATAGCAGCAGGATGCTGCTACAGAGGGCTGGTATGTGGGCTAGAAAAATGATTTTTCCTGTCCTGAAATGTTTCAGTTCCAAAGGCACAGGGATATATTGTGCAGCATAGGGCAAACCCAAGATAAGCACTTGTGGTGGCTGGATCACTTTCTTGGAAGGGAATTTTCGAGTAGCAGGAGAAGGTCTCAAGAAAAGCACAAAAATGCTGAGGTGTACAAGAAGCTGGCTTCTGACATATCTGGCACAATAGCTCTTTCTAATTAAAAAGGTGCAAACACTTCAAAGAAGTAGTTGGTCCTTTGAAGAAAAAAAATTGATCTAAAAATCTGACTTACAGTGAAACAAAATCATGAAAAGAAGTTTTCAAGCAGACCTATTCAGAAAGAGTAATAAGAGTAGGCTGGTCTGTGGAATTGAAAGCAAAATATCTGTTTGGTGAAAATAGGGGGAGTGAGAGAGAAAACAGAAGCCACACTGGAAAAGCACCAACTTTCCACCAACTCTGATGAAGGAGGGATCAGTTTCTAAAATATTATTTTTTTCATTTTATTCATAGCCAATTTTAGCATGAAGTTAAGGGGAAAAGTACCTTACTCTTTAATCTATCTTCTTGCATCCTTTTTTTGAAGGTTCGTACAAAAGATCGTGTCTTTGACAGCATAAGTCATCTCATCAACTATCACCTTGAAAATAATTTGCCTATAGTTTCTTCAGTGAGTGAACTCTGCCTGCAACAGCCTGCTGAAAGAAAACACTGACTCCAGATAACTCTTGTAGTTGTTGCAACTTGCAAGCTATGACTGGGAAAAATTGCAGATCTGAAAAGAAAATGTGCATTAAAAAACCCCTACATATTCACATACATTTCACAAGTATGTTTTATTTAAGAAGCCCCATTTCATATGGTACTTGAACATTTTCAATGTTCTATGTGACAAGAAATCACAGCAAAAGGCTTTCTTAAAAGTAATGTCAATGAAATTGTTCAGATTCTCTAATGTGAATGTTGATAGTGTATATACACATTATATATATAAATATAGTATATATTTATATTTTTCAAGTCAGTCTGTTGACAGTACAAAACTATCTTCTGTGCCATGTGTTTTTACCAAAAGAAAAATGACATGTGATTGTTCAGATAAAAAAAATAGAATTCAGCACTCTCAATTTCTTGAGAAATTTAATATTTCAAATCTTATTTCTGATTTTACCTAAGAAGCACAACTATGGGGATTACAGATGGATTATGCTAGTTAACCATGGAAAGAATCTGAATTCAGTAACTAGTATTCCAACTCAGAAACTTAGCATAAAATATTTTTAAAAGTATTATTCAATGTCACTGATATCAAAAGGATTTTATCTTTCTGACGTCAAGTTTGAATTCTTATATGATGCTATTCAAAACATTTGTATCTTTAGCAATGATTTGGTGTGATCTCTATGTGTACGAGGTGTGTGCTTTGATTTTTCTAATGATCTTGTAACAGTATACTGTATTTCAATTTATTAATTTCAGTGCTAATGTTATTTATAAGTAGTTCTCTTCTTATGGTGAAGATCTAGGTGTCCTTGAACTAACAATCTCCAACGAGATGTTGCATACTGACAAGTTCAAATAACTTGTGTTTAATAGGCTTAATACAAGATGTGTATGTTCCAAGACATATCTGAAAAATCTTTTCTTCTTACAAACAGTGAAAACTATCTGAATTCAGTGGTCAGTTTTGCAAATGATGTCACTTGCATTTACTTGCCAAAGCATAACTTCATTTTGGCCTTCAGCAAGTGATAGATATTTGAAATATACTGTTTTTCTCTAAATACCAAGTTTAAAAAATACACATACGATAAAGACACACTTCTGGCAGAAATGCCCTTGACTTTTGGTACTGGGAAATGCTTTAAGGGATATTTGCACTGTTCACATTTAAGCACTATATAAAGTTATTTTCCCATTCTATGAATCGTATTATGAGTCAAATTCAATAGACACAGTACCTGTAAATGCAATGCTTGTGCCAGAGTCAAGATTTAGCCTTCAGCAATCCAAGGGCTTCTCCAGCACCAGTCTCTCAAATCAAATCTTCAGACTTGATTCATAAAAACTCAGCAGGGTAAGTCTAGGTTAAGCACCTGCCTACCCTGCAGTATTCTTAAAGTTACATTTGGTTCTAAGAATTTGCTAAGTTTAAAAATTTGTCAATCCATAATCAAACTGACTGAAGAACCTAGAATATGTTCAGTGGGACTATCATGTTAAAATTCTGAAATAACTTTCTTGTACCTACTGCTTTTAAATATGGTGAAGTTGCCCCTTGAACGTTTGATTTTGAGTAATCTCAAAGCTGAAAAATACTGAGACACCTAAGATAGTTATTATTTGATATTTCCAAGTCTGAATGGGAGCTGAGAGCAAAGGAGAGCAATTAAATGCTGAATTCAGCTCAAATCAGTATGACACTGAGTTTAGTGGAATTCTTAACATTTTGTTTTACTAGACTGGGAATGGCAAGGAAATAGGAACAGGTCTTATATCCCAAAGTGGTATCTACAAAAGTGACTTTACTTGAGAGTCTCAAAAAATTACTTTATCCATGTCTCACCATATTCCAGTTCAAATTATCTCAGCTGCCACTTTTTTCATATGTAATGCTTGTTATTCCATATTCTAACCTTCCTGTAGCCATGTTCTGGAAAGTTTTCACAGTGATACCACAACCTATAAGAGGTGTCTTTTTTTCTTTGAATATTGCACATCTTTTCAGTAAAAGTCTGGTGCATTATCCCCTTAGGTGTCTTCAAAAAACCCATCTGCTTCCTATGCCCATTTTAGATTCCTAAATGTCCTGGAAAAATGAGACAGTATTTGGGTGTATGAATTAAAGGCACTAAACATACACTGAAATAAATATCTTATTTTTTTTACCACTGTCCTAGGTGTAGCTTTAATAAATTAGCAGCCACTTAGCTGCATGTTTTGGAAATTAAAGCTAGTGTCAAGGAGACACAAAACGAAACTGCTTGACAGAAATACTAAATTTCCCAGACTATATTTCACAAACTGCGCCTCCAGGGAAATGTGGCTATTTTGAGCTGCTCTGCCAGCACAGCTGATTTGCCCAGCTCAGCATATCCACTGATGATGCAAAGGTTACAGTGTCTTGTCTGGATGCAATGTGCTCCGTGCTCCCAGATGGCAATAGCGCCATGGCACTGCAACAGTGCCCTGCTGACACGATGGCCCAGCAGATCCTGTCTGGCCACACCTGATGGTACAGAGGCTTTTCTACATCACTGGGAGTCACACAGTCTCAAAACTATCCCGAAAGGAAGAGCATCTGTACCACTCAGAACTCCATTTGTGGATCCTGCCATGTTTTTTTGTCCCTGTCACTCTGGTGGATTTGGCTTTCCCCTTTGTGAAAAGGGAAAATAAGCTGTGAGGCTATTTTGATAGCAGTTCCAAACCAGTTGTCATTGGACCAATTTTAAACTGATTTCAACAAGAACTAATTGAACTAATTGCTGGAGCAGCTGGGCTCACTTCTGTGAGGAGCCAACACTGCCAACAATTTAAGAGATGTAAAAGTAATAAGATAGATTTAAATGCTGAGAAGTTAGCCAAAAACAGACAACTGACAGCATAATAATGTGAGTCTTTTAACAGTCACCTTTGGTTTGGAATCCCTTACCTTTTCTATTATTTTTTTATGCAGTCTCAAGGACTAGATATTTGTTTCCTGTAATTCACTACCATGACTTCAAGAAGTGGGACTTTACTGAAAGAAAAAAAAATCTAGACTCGATAGAAATCACTGAGGTTAGGTCATATTATAGTATCTTTAGATGTTTTTCCAATGAATAGCTGAGAAGTCAGAACTGGAACTCTAAATATCCTGCCAGACTGTCTACATTCGTTTTGAGTCCTATCTGACTGACAGTTTTGGTTTCAGCTGTGCTGCAACTATAGGAACTAATGACAATGAAAACACATTCAATACCTTTAAACAAAGAACATTTATATGTGAACTAGATGATTTTGATTATTTGTTATTGCAGATCTAGACTAAATATTAAGTTAATAAAATTAATCCCATGTTCCTGGCAGTGATAGGCTGGACATCTAGGTACAATCACATTCCCAAACTTTCAATTATTTGAGACGCTTCAGTAGCGATGAAACCTGAAAATATGGTTTGAAAACTGAATTACCTTCTAACAAATGGGAATTTGCTCAGAATGAGGAGTTGCATCTTCCCTTTCCTTAATGCAAGAAGAGAATGTTCAACTAACCATGCCTGGCTGGTCACCATATGAGAAGATGCACTTTCCATGGCTTAATGCCTTAATCTTTTTTCCCAGTTATACAGTTGTTTCACTCCACTTCATTTCCTACAGGATTCACAATGGGAGGTAACACTGGTTCTGCCAAAACCTGTCTGCCAGACATTCAATAAAAGCTTGAACAAAGGACATAGTCCTAGGACCAAGACTTCAGTGCAAAATGTGCACTGTCACTGGAACAAAATGTTTAACAGTCTGGTAAATGTCACCTGCCAGCACTAAATTTTACTATAGCCTGTATTCATACTTTTTCCACACTGTGGAATAATATACTCACATTTCTTATCACCATGGTCCCCAGGCATCATGTGCAGTAAAATGAGGAAAATTAAAAAAAATTATACTCTAGTGTGATTGCTGCAGGCACATCAATGCCAGATGCCAGCTATAATGTATTAATAATAGAATTTATGCATATTTAGACATTTATCAGTAGATTTGATAACCAGCAAAGTTTTGCACCTTCTAGGAAATTTGCAGTTATTGGAGGGATATTTGGAACTCCTGAATATTCTGAAAAAAGCTTACAAATCCTGCTTTCGAAACTTTGTTCTTAGCTTCTTGGTACAACATTAAGTAAACCATAATCCATATGTGCATAAATTAAGTCTAAGCTGAAGTAAGAGGCATACTTCTCTTTTTATCTGCCTGACAGTTTCAAAATATGTCTGCATAAAGTCTAAATTCAGACATACCTTAGTGTACTGCCAAAACCACTTTGACTTATGTGGTCTCTTTTGCCCCACATATTTATGTGTATTCAAAGCTGTAAAAATGTGGGTGAATTTCCACTTAATGCTCTGTGATCAGCTGGACTTTACTCACTCGCATACAGTGTCTGTGGACCTTGGTCATATCTGCATTGGATGCAGCTGGAATGAGGGCAGGCCCGTGGAAAAGATAACATGGACATACAGTTTGCCTGCAGTTAACCAGAGGCATGGATAGAGAACGAAAAGCTGTCTTGGGAGAGAAAACTTCAGGGATAAGAAATATGAAGCCTGGAAACATGAGCCAGTAGGCATTTAAGCCACTAATGAGAACAGAGAGTTGTTGCCAAATTATAAACATGCTAATTGGTTGATAGAGTTAAAGCAGAACCTCTGGGGATACAAAGCCTACTGCTCATCTCTTATTGAGATGTTTATGTTCACAAGCACTGATGTGTACCTCTGCACACTCCAACGTAAACATCTCCTAAGGCTTCCAGGGAGAAAATGCAGGGCTTTTAAAATTTTTTTTAAATTTTTTTTTAATCTCAGTAAAGGGGATAAGATTTCAGAGCTACGCATTTCTAGCAAAAGCACCATACAAACAGTGTTTAAACCTTGTTTGACAACACAAGAGGTCATAGAAACCAAAGGAAGAAAGAAGCTAGAACTAGATGACTCATTCTGCTACCCCACTGTGTAAGAGACAGTGCAGATGACTCAGAAAACAAAGGTAGCCTCAGAATTTGAGATTAAGATGCAGATTTACACTTTATGCAGCAATCATGATCAAATAAAGTCCAGATCAAATGAAAGCTTTTTCCAGCGGTCCTCCTTTTTCTTCCATGGGGGAAAAGACACCAAACACATCCAGGCATACATTAATTCAAAATTAAGTGAAATTTTCTATTAAGTGAAGAATGTGAAGATTAGTATATATTTGTGTCCTTTTTGTCTGGATTGCTGTGATAACTGCTTCTTAGTAAAGTCCTGCAGAGTTAAAACTTGAAAGAAGCTAGGTTTCTTCTTTTGAGGTCAATGTTTTTCTTTGCATTGTGTGGGCAGCAACAACAAAACTAAAAAGTGACTATTTTGCTGTAAAAGGAAGTTTTATTGTACAATTGTTATTTAATAATATTTATTACTTTTAGAAACATTTTTAACTGAGAATTGCAGGAAAAATAATGTATGTGAAAATATTGTGATAATTTATATTCCTAACCACTTTTGTGAATCTCAAGTCTTTGCCTCTCTGCTGACTGTGATATTTTAGCTATAGAGACAAATTTTGTCTCTGAGGAAGTCCTTGAGCAATGTAGTTTGGAATATAAGTGTCATGCAACTGTTTTCTGATTATTCAGTTTGTATATGTTTAACCAAAGTAATAAAACAGTGAGCACTATTACTAGATTGAAATGCATGTAAAGTGGGCTTGAGTCTATTCTCTTATGCTCAGGTTCCTTAATGAAGTTTATTTGATGGGTTTGGGGTTGGGCTTGGGTTTTTAAAATTCACCTGGAGACACATTTTGTAGCAGAATGTGTGCCATTCCAAGAGGTTCACCTGGATACTGAATATTAATAAGCCAATCAATTCCTCAACCCAGTAGAATCAGGGGTGAAAAATGTGAAGAGGACCAAATGGCACATGAGGAGCTGGACCTCAGCTACACTGACCTTACACCACCACAGGAGCTCCACGTACTTTGACAGAGACAACACAGGTGGTTTTTTTTCCAAAAAATACTATTTTTGTTGAAGCATGTAAGCGTTAATACAGGCCCTCCTTCTGAGCCAGATGATGCCCTGTCCTGGAAAGGCAGCTTTCCTGCTTGGCACACTGGTTAGGTGAGAATAGAAAAGGGTAGTCCACTCCATGACATTTCCATGGAGAGTGACTGCAAGGACAAGAGAAGCCACTTTGTGTACTGTGGAGAGGACAATGTCTACATGTCAGCAGGAAGCTTAGCTGTGCTGAGCTATAACCCTAGTCTTCTTCCTCCACTGACCACATCTTCTTGCTAAGGCCCTTCCCTCCCTTTTGACCACTTGGACAAAAGCTGAGCCTGAGCATGCTCTGGGAAGTTACACTGCTCTTGGGGAGAAGAAATTCAGCTCTGAATGTATCAGGGGCACCTGCAAACCAAAAGCTGAGCCTGAGCATGCTCTGGGAAGTTACACTGCTCTTGGGGAGAAGAAATTCAGCTCTGAATGTATCAGGGGCACCTGCAAACTCAGCATGCCTCTGCACAGTGCCTCCAGCCCTCTTCAGGGGGGCCACAGGGAAGCAGCAGAAAACCCCAATCACTGCTGCTGCACCTGGCCCCTGCGAGTCTGGCCATGAGAAGGGAGTGTCTCCAGCATGGCCTAGGTTCCCAACTCCTGCTGGGAGTGTCCCTAATTTTGTTGGCAGGTGGAATGACACTTGAACACCAGCACATTTCTGCTCAGAAGCAGCTGACTGCCCACTTTTAGGACCCGAGCTTTTTGGGTGCCTGGCACTTTATGCACAGGTGTGTTTTCCATTTCCTTACTGGAGCAGTTGAATACAGCCTTGAAGGCAGCACAAAGCTTCACTATAGTTTCTTCCTGCAAAATATCTCTTTCCAGGGCGCAGCCATGCCTAGCATAACTGGAGCAGACAGCCCTCCAAGAAGATAGGCCAAGGAGCTGACCCTACACCCAGAAAGCAGGGACAAAGTCTTCCTCCAGCCCTGAGGATGGCGGATGCAGAGCCTGTTACCCTCAGCTGCATAGCATTCACAGAACCATGTAATATCCCAAGCTGGAAGGGATCCATCAGAATCATCATGTCCAACTCCTGGCCCTGTGCAACACACCCCAAATGTCACACCATGGGACTGAGAGTCCAAACATTTCTTCAACTCTGCCAGGCTGGTGCTGTGACCACTTCCTGGGGAGTCTGTTACAGTGCCCAAACGCCATCTGGGTGAAAAACCTTTCCCTGATATCCAACCTAAACCTCCCCTGACTCAGCTTCATGCTGTTTCCTCAAGATCTGTCACTGGTCATGAGAGTGAAGAGGTCCCCTCCCCTCATGAGGATGATGTAGACCACAATGAGGTCTTTCCTCAGTCTCCTCCAAGCTGAAAAGACAAGACTAAACTGCTCCTCACATATCTTCCCCTCCAAACCCTTCACCATCCTCATAGCCTTCTATTGGACATTCTACAATAGCTTAATGTCTTTTTTATATTGTGTGGCACCCAAAATTGCCCTCAGGACTCCAAGTGAGGCTGCTCCAGTGCAGAGCAGAGCAGGACAATCCCCTCCCTTGCCTGGCTGGTGATGCTGTGCCTGATGCAACTCGGGACATGGCTGGGCCTCCTAGCTGCCAGGGCACAGCTGACTCGTGTTCAACTTGCCTTTGAGCAGGATCCTCAAGTCCCTTTCCACACTGCTGCTCTTCAGGGTCTTGTTCTCCAGCCTCCCATTCCCTAGTCTACACACACAGCCAGGGCTCCACCATTACAGGTGCAGAATCTGGCACTTGCCCTTATTAAACTTCATACAATTGGTGATTGCCCAGTCCTCGAATTTATTGAGGCCTCTCTGCCCTGGAGGGAGATGACAGCTTCCCCCAGTGTAGCATCATCAGCAAACTTACTCAGTATTCCATTGAGTGCCATGAAGATGCTGAAGAGTGGAGGGCTGAGGATGGGGCCCTGTGGAACCCCGACCAGTGACAGGTCACCAGCCTGATGTCATCTCATTCTATGTAACTTTTTGCCTGACCTGTGAGCCAGCTTGTCACCCATCACAAGATGTGTTTATCCAGTTGTAGGCTGGACATTTTGTCCAGATGGATTCTGACAGAAATATTATTAAAAGCTTTGCTGAAACCCCAAAAGATTATATCAACTGGTTTCCCTTGATCAACAAAGTGGGCTATCTTGTTATAGAAGGAAATCAGGACAAGCAGGACTCTTCCCTCTCATGAAGCCGTGCTGGCTGTGACTGATGACTGCATTGTCTTCCAGGTTTTCAGTACTTCCCAGAACCTCCCTTGACCATGATTTTATTGGGCACTGAAATGAGACGGGCAGGCCTGTAGTTTCCAGGGTCCTCCTTCCTGCCCTTTTTTAAACTTGAGACAAGCTTAAATTCTCCGGCTTTCAGTCAGCTGAGACCCCTCTGGATTCCCAAAACCCCATGAAAATAATGGAGAAACATTTTGCAATGATAACAGCTCTTTGAGGATTCTTGGATAAATCCCAGTCAAGTCCCATAGATTTGTAGGGACCCAGCTGGAGCACCAGGTCCCACACAATTTCAGGGTCAACTGAGAGTTGATCATTCTTGCAGTCACGATCCTTGAAGCTCAGGGCACTGAGTCTCCCATTGTCTGTCATCTGTGTTGAAGACAGAGGCAAAGAATGCATTAAACACCTCTGCCTTGTCCATGCTCCTGTTTGTGAGGTAACCATCCTCACCCTTAATGGGCTGATTTTATTTCTAAGCTGCCTTTTGTCACTGAAGTTGAAATAACTCCTTTTATTTTTCCCCTCATTTCTGGCAGCTTCATCTCCAATTGAGCTTTGATCACACAAATTTTCTCCCTACGCTGGCAAACAGCATCCCAGTATTCTTCTCATGCCACCTGACCTTGCTTCCACTGGGCACATACCTTCCATTTTAGTCTCATTTCCAAGAGAATATCCCTGTTCAACCAAGCCAGCCTTCTGTCTCTGGAGTACTGCCTCCAGGCACAACACACAGAGTTTAAATGAATGTTTTCCATAGAAGGCCAAAACCTTTTCGCAATTCTTTGAAAAATGACTGCTACTTGACACCTTTAGTTTAAAGGTTTGAGATTTTTTTATTAGAAGTTTTCAAAATGTTTCTGGTACCTAATGAGTTGAAAACACTCTCTAAAACTGTTGACAATAAAAGACTCTTGGAAAGCAGATTGTGAAAACCTTTATTTTCTCCATAAGATGGCTGGATTTGCATTTATTTAATAATCCACAATCAAAAGAAATATTCCAATTCATGAAATAATACTAATGAAATGTTAGTCTTTGTAGCCTTTGCTCCATGTAAAACCAATTGGAAAGGAAAACCAAATTTGGTTTCCTGTATGCTCAAATCAGCCTAGACAATAAAAGGCTTATGTTCTGGGATGTGTTTGGAGGAATTTTCTAATATTTTAGGGTGAAAGAAGATATTCTCCGTCTTTTTCCAGCTTCAGGGGTATGTCATCTTCCTGTCTGTTTAAGGTCCACTGCTGTTAAACCCTTGACTTGTTCTTATTTAAAATTCTGCTCTGAAATCTTCCACAATCTATGCCTTATCTAGTATTTCCCAACGGGACGGACTCCCTGAAGATTGTATTGACAACATTTTTTTTCGCCCAGTCATAAGTACTTTGTAAATTGTATTAGCAGTGTTACATGTGAAGCAATGAATCTTAGAAACCTGCTTCAAGTACAGCAGGGTAGTGAACTAACAAAATATCCCCACAGCTCCAAAATAAGAGAAGGAAATCAAAGTAGAATGAAAGGGTTTTGTACTAACAAGCAATCACATTGCCTTTGACAGTGGAGTTCTTTGCATTACTTGTACCTTCCACCAATACTGACAATAGCTAAAGCTAGAATGCAGTTGTTAAAACTCACTTTTATGTACATCTTCTTGGACTTAGGCCATTAAAATTTTTATTTTTCACCAGTATAGCAAGAATCTTGTAACATCCTTGACATGAGGGTTGGTGTGGGCTCAGTCACCAAGTTTTCTCAAACCACTGTGTTCCTAAGGCCTATCTGCTCTACAATACCAAGGAAGCTGACACGTGCCACCACTTTGGGAACTAACACAAGTACACAAATATTTTAGCTTGCAGTTTTAAAAGCCACAGCTTCTGGGGAGAACTGCCACAATACAGCCCAACAACAATGTAAAATCTAAAAACCTAATCAAGCCACGGCAATGCAATGTCACCAGTTCTATTTCTCACAAAGCTACAGAGCCCGCAGCCTGTATCTACAATTCATATAATTACATCATGCTTACCTTGGTTTAGCTTTTTCTTCTTCTCTAAGTGCACTGCTTTTCAACATTTTTGGTAGAAATTATTTCATATTTACTACTCTCTTTCACAGTTATTTAATTCAAATACAATTCTTCTTTGTTCTTATACACTTTTCTAACAGCATAAAACATTTACAGACTGTTAATTTGTAAAAGATAATCACAATGCAAACCTCTACATTTTAAAGGTTTTTGCTACATACAATACACAACTTACACACTAAACATACTCGAGAAGAGACTAATGCTGCTGCTTTAAATGATTAAGACCATGATTAAGCTAAAGTTGAGCTCTTTCAGGCTGTGTATTAAAAAAGCCTCAACTACTTCTGATTGTGCATAAGGCAAAGTGTATTTTGAGACATTAAACACAAATCTTTGAAAAAGCCCAATAAAGTTAGATGTATACATTCTTACTGAGACAATGGGAACTTGTCACAGAATTTCCAATCAAACTCCACTTCCCATCAAGCCTCCAGCCATAAAGTACAATTGATGGAAGTACCACAGGCCACTTCCATGGAGACCTGAAACCAGATGTCTGTCAAGTCTTTACTGTTCCAGGACTCAGGGAACCACTCTGACATTCAACATCAACCTGTACTCAGGCTGGTAAGGCAGTGATGAACTATAAAGTAATTTTCAGGTTTCTCTGGAGCAGGCTCTCAAAAGGTCGGGGCTGGGGCTCCAGGTCTTCCAAACCAAAAAAACCTTCCTTCCAGATCCAAGGCAGGGTCAGGTGTAAATATGTCCTTCAGCATGACCCTGTTGTACCGCATCTTCCCTCTTGTATCTGCAGAAGTGTCCAGAAATGGTGGAAGCATAAGCTCCCACTGACAGAAAATGGGACATTGTCCTACTCGCTGAACTTCCCAGGGAGAATTTATAACACAATCCCACGCTGTGGTAGGACCTGGAGAGGAAGGAAGGAACTCCACAGGAACCCACTGTGGTTCATTGCTTTCTGAAATGATATGTCTCTGTTCCAGAACTGAAGGATCTCAGCTTAGGTAGTGCATTCACAATGTACACAGGTTTACAAAGGCTGGACATACATTTTTAAATATATTGAAAATAGTAAGCAAAAATATATGTATTGAAACAGCACATACACTTATTACACATGTACTGAGGGGTCACATTTTAACTACTTTAAATAGCAAATATATATCCTTTCTCAATGGTTTACTACTGCTTACTTAAAATATGTTGTGAAATGCCACAGTGACAACTGTCAGGTTGTCTTTCACTAAACACAAAAAGTCTGAATAACAATGGAAAAAATAAAAATACTGCATTGATATGACTGCTAAAGTTTCTGACAGTTAAAAGCTACTACTTCATTTTAAATATCCCCATTGAAACACATCTATTTGTACAATTAGTCACACTGTATATCACAATACAATGTTTAGCATGTTGTAAACTTTTACGAATCAATGACTTTTTAATGAGAAATTGTACAAATATACAGCTATTTATACCACATACTCATAAGGCCATTAACACAACAGCAAGATACATATAGAGAACTATAATCACCAACTTATGCAATGAATTCTTCTCCCAGTTGGCAATAATTGGGCTCATCTTACTGTCAGCAGTCTTTAGTGAATGCTGAAGTTTCTAATAGGTTTCAGTGATGTCTTGCAAGATCATGAGGTGCCAAATGAAGCCTTAGCGTGCAACGCCATTGTGGCACATATGTTCTTAGCTGTGCACGGATGCTGTCCTGGCCGCTGGGTAGCCTGAAAGGCTTTTTCTGAATCAGGTGTGTTACTGAATGAACACCCAAAGCAAATGATTGTTGATAAATAAGTTCTCAAAGTTAAATAAATGGTTAGTGTTTTCCCCTGTGACTGAAGTGCATGAATATTTAAACTACACTTGTAGCTTAAACCTAAAAACCACACAAAAGTACTTGTCTTGAGGAGGCCTTTACTTACAGAAGTTTCCATTGTGAAATGAAGATTCATTTTTCTCAGCAATACATGAGGGAACATTTATTGGTGGAAAATCTTCCTTTGGCTTCTGGGTATTGCTACTGCTGGATTTACTTCGGCTGTGATCTGGAGTGGGTTGAATAGGCAAAGACCTGGCCACCTTGGATTTCACAAGGCAGCCACAAACAAGGCGAAAGAAAGCCCGACGCATTTCCTTACTGGCCAGGGTGTAGATGATGGGGTTCATTGCGGAATTGATGACTGCCAGAGCAATAAACCAGTGGGCTTTGTACAAGATGGAGCACTCCTTGACTCTGCAGGCCACATCAATGAGGAACAGGATGAACAGTGGAGACCAGCATGCAATGAAGACACTAACAACAATCACAACAGTCCTAAGGAGTGCCATGGACCGCTCCGAGTTATTGTGGTTGGTGACATTACGGCTACTGGACTTAACCAGTATGTAGATACGGGCATAAAGGATGACAATGGCAACCAAAATGGCTATGAAGATACTAATGCAGAACACAACATACTTTTTGGAGTACAGAGGCAAAATTGTTGAGCAATCTGGTAAGTTGTTTATACAGTTCCAGCCAAGGATGGGGAGGGCACCCAAGGAAATTGAAATAAGCCAGCATGTACCAATGAGAAGAAACACCCTGTACTTTTTATTTGCATCGTAGGGCCTCATTTTAATCATGGTCAAGTGCCGCTCAATAGCTATCGCTAGCAAGCTGAAAGTGGAAGCTCCCAGGGCAACAAACATGCTACCTTCCCTAATGAACCAGATTGTGGAGGACAAGCTCAGAGTTTTCTTCCCAGACATAAGAATGTTTACTTTGTAAACAATCCCAGCTAAAAGATCACAGAGAGCTAGATTGCCAATAAAAAAGTACATGCGGTTATGAAACTTATTGTTTTTCCATATGGCAATCAACACCATCAAGTTTTCCAGGACTATGAAACTACATAGGATCAGAAATGAAATAGTGGGCAGGTCTATTTTATCAGTTGCCTTTTCTCTTAAAATAAGCTTTCCTGTGTAATTATAATGCAGTACAATCAGGGAATCCACCTCTTCATTTCCTTGAGTGCTGACAAGAGCATCAGGTGGCATGGTAACTGCTGCCATCATTTGTTTCCTGATGGATGCTGGACTTTTTTCTTCAGTATCACAAGAATATAGTTCCAATAATTTTCCACAAGAGGGAGATCAAGCCACGTTCCTCCCAGTGCTCCTCTGGGTAGGTGCTGTGTATCCCCACCACCAGCAAGCCTCGCATATTAATTCAGGAGAGTGGCTCTCAAACCAGGCTCTGAAAATAAAATCGACAAATGCAACATAAATACCACTGTCTTCCCACGTCACCCAGTGCTTAAGCTGCAACATACACCCAGGAGCCAGGGGCGAGGGACTGTGACTGATGGGGCACCAAGGTCGATCACTGCTGCATGCCTCTCACAGTAGCTGTAGGTAAGCTCAGACACAGCCTGGATGCAGAAATACAAGGGCAATGTAGTGAACTGTTCAAAGGTGTTTCCCCCCTACAAGACTTCCATGGTGAAAAACACACAGAAGAGCCACAAGAAGGATTGGCAAACAGACCCAGCAAGCCATAGTGTGCACAGCAGGCAGCTGACTTCCTCTCAAGATGACCTAAGTGTACGCTGCACTACCAAAACACCACCCAACCATCATTGCCTCCACAGCAGCAGGGCAAACTCTATGCTTTCTAAGCTTTTTCTTTGCCATGCAGACCCTGAGAAAGTCAGTGTCAAGTCTTGATGCCAGTGTGCATGTTGCCAATGCCTAAAATAACTTAGCCCAGTTAAGGGTATAAATGTCTTCTATTTACAATTGAGAAGATGTACTGAAAGCCAGTCATCATAAAGCAAATACTACCACCTACTCAAATTAGTTGGATTTCTCCTAGCATTTTTAAAACAAACATGGCAAGTCATATTTTTATAAGTACTGTTTTTCTTTATAGTTAACTTTTCTTTTTCCTTTGCTTAGGTATACAGGACATATATTTAACGTTCTTGGATTTTTTAGAGAATCAAAAATAGTTACACCAAATTTTTCTTTCTCAGAAATTTTTATTTTCTTTAAGTTACAATTTAGATCTGCTGCAACATCTTCCCATGGACTCTGAGGATAAGAAAACATTTGTGCTGAATAGGAGGACACTTCTCATGGGCCCAAAATTAAATAACTTAGTTCAGGGAACCTTTTAAGAACTGGAGCTCCTGACCGTAGCATTTATTTACTCAAGGGTCATGAACATTTTCCAAGCACATTAAAGACACTTTCAAAGGACAGGTATCAAAGCAAGGAAGGGTGGAACAAGATGATCTTTAAGGTCTCTTCCAACCCAATCCATTATCTGATTTTATGATTCTATGCACAGGTTTCTTAAGAGCAGAAAAATGTGTGAGCCACTGCCGACCCAATAGACTATTTTGGGCACTCAAGACATCAGAGATGCATTTTCAAGTGCCTTCTTAGGACAAGGGGAGGAGCAAACCACATCCCAGATAAAAGTAAAGGGATTTAAATGGTGACCCACACCCTATTTTCCCACCCTTCCTTTTCCTTAATTCCCTCCTTCAGAAAAGAAGTTATCTGATAAAAGCCTACAGTGAACTGACTTGAATTCTTTAGTACATTCAAGGTGTTCTAAAATTACTTTCTGAGAAAATAATTTGGTGTTTGCCCACTGTTATTTCTCCATTCCAGTTCATAGGTCCAAACTACTACGGTTGAAGAGGTTCACTGGGAAAGATATCCAAGAAACACAGTTGCTCTCAGTGTCCTTGGTCCTTTTTTACCCTGAAGATGATAGCAACCACCTCACTCCTTTCCCAGGAGCTGAACTGGGCCCTTGAGCTGTTAAATTCTTTTCTGAAGCATGGTAACAGTCAAGCTCTCAACAGAAAAACTTCACCTCAGCTAAGGTTCAGTGTAATTGTAATTCAGTTACAATCTGCGCACTGTAATCACATTAACTGTCACAGTCTTTCATTGTATTGGCTTATAACAAAATCCCACTGTGTCCATATGAATTGCAAGTGTTTTCCTCTGTAAAATGAACAATTACATTTGACTAGAAAAATATTTCTTAATAATAGTTGCACCAGCAATACTCACCAGACTGGCTGATGACTGCCTGAGAGAATAATATTCCTATCATTTAAGAGCACCAAATGCAACAAAATAAATATTTCTTTAAGTAATTTTCAAGTGAATTATCACACTTGTCTATCAAAAGGCAAATACATTTCTTTGTGTGAAGAAAATTATATGCCAGACATAGGAGCTTATCAGCCGCAACTCAGCAGATGTAAAGTGTCATGACTCTACTAAAGGCAATGGTACTATACCAGTTCCCCTGGTTGAAAGCAAGGATGATGCACTCAATCAGCAGAAATCATATAGCCTCTGCCATTGTTAGTAATTCCTTCTCTTAAAATTGTTACAGTAAACTTGGTATCACAAAGTATCACAAATTGCCACTGACAAGCTAGTAAGAAGACAACGAAAGTTGTAACATTATTATTTATCAGGACTCTCACTGACTGAGTATCACACACAGGACATTTGAAAGTCAATATATATAATGTAATAAATTAGAATTTATTTCCAAGTGATATCAATCAGCCACAGTCTTCTTTTGTTTACCTCCTGCTTTGTAGCCAGTAATTCAGAAAGCATATTCTTTCTTTAACAATTAGAAAAATTAATGTTGATTATGCATTATAATAATACAAAAGCAACAAACCAGGTTCAGGATAACATGTGTCACTGCTTTGTGACAGCTCAACAATTTACTCCTCAAAACAAGTTTGCCCCAGTCACATACTAGCTGCCAAATATGGACCTCAGTTTAAAATATTTAAAAAACAACCTGAAGAACCTGTCTGTGGCATGTTGCTTGCCCAGCACTGCCATGGTTAGCAGCATCCCAGACTCTTGATACCAACGGAAGTGAGTTTTATTTCCTTGAAAGCAAAGCAGAGGAGCCCAATCTCTGCACCACCAGGTACCACTAGAAGTGCAGGGGCAATCTGGCTGTACTTCCTCATGCATGTGCTGACTAAAACAGTGATTTCTAAATTACCAAATTAAGGCAGTGGTACAATGTCAAGAACCACAGTCATGTTCAGGACAATTCAGTTGCCTTCTCCATCTATTTGGCTGACCTTTGCTGAGCCAGCTCCAAGGATGGAGACAGCAGCTGGGGTCACCAAGATATCTCCCCATCTCCTCTCCCACTGGCACACTTTGGGGTTTAACTACTGGAGAGAGGTTAATGTGGTCTCCTGCAGAGGTCAAGGATTCTGGCAGGGTCAAGCATAATTTCAAATTATAGCAGGGGCTCTTTACTGTGGATCACATCACTCATGGATAGGGTCCACCAGTGTCTGTATGGTCCCTCTGCCACACACACCATGAAAGGAGCAAGGCTCCTTTTCCACAAGGTTGTTGTGGAATGCAACAACCCCTTGACGTGCCCTATGGCAAGACACAGCTCCTCTGTGTTCTCCAACTCAGCCCCAAAGTGGTACAAGGAGAAACTCAGCTCATAGCTATAGTCATGGCTCTCACTGGCTCCCCTGGCCTGCAACTTTTCTGTGGGAACACATAATTCCCAGCGCCAGGAGGCAACAGGGAACCTGTGATAACAGGGATACCAAAACACTTCAGTAACCATCTCCCTCCCGTACATCTCAACCCTCTGTTTCCAGTGGGCTCTCTGGTTACAAGTCCCACAGGGAGCTGAGGGCTTTTACCCTCCCATGAGTCACTGGGCACTTTATATATAAAAGAAATAAGAAATGTCTATATTCAAAAAGTAAGCCAAACTGCTCTCAATTTTCCTGAAGCCAAAGCACCAAGTGAGAATAAAGTGAGCATAGGACTTGACCTTCTGCTACATACTTTTGCCTGCAGAAGAACATATGACACCACACATTCAGTACATTCATAATCTGGAACCCTATTTTTCTGTTTTCCAAATTGCCACAAACAGACTTAACCAAAGAAACATGATTCCCCCTCACCACCGCCACACGCACTGCAGTTCTCCCTCCGCTTCCATGTACAACAATACCCTTTGGCCAAAAGAGAATTATAGAAACAGCAAAGGGAAAGACTAGAATGCAAATCAGAAGCCAAACTTTTTTATATTTTATCTATCTGTAAAGCCTTTCCAAATGAAAAGTAAACACATGTAATTTATCAGGCACACCCTGGTAATCTCATTAACAGAAAGGGCTTTTGAGAAGAGCAGCACATTTCAATACACATTTCCACTGAAATTAAGCTGGGCTAGATGCAAATGAAGTTTAGACAATAAAAATGTGCTGCAGACAAATTTCTTAGAGAACTCAAATTTACAAAAGACTTTTTTTCTAAAGTGAATATGCTGGCAGTTTACAGCCTCGGGAAAACAAATAGTTACTTTTCTTGGCTTCTGGCTTTTAGATATCAGTTTAAATTTTGTAATACCGAGTAGCAAAATGTACACCTCACAGGGGAGCTCTCGGATGGTTTAATTCGTGGTCGTTAAAGGGAAGGCATTTTGACTTCTTCCCCCGTCTCCCGACCTATTCCCCCAACTCCAAACTTTAGAAACTGTTCTCAAATTTCCATTAGCGCTGCGGCCTGAGCCATCTGGGGTGACAAACATCTTTTTTAAGTTACCCGACGTGTCCGCGGCGCGATGGTCTCACACAGAGCACATCGTTCTACCCACGGGGTGTGAGGACCCCTAGACCCAGGGCTCCCACGCGCCTCGATGCCGCTCCGTGCCAGCCACCACTCCTTTGCGCCACACCCGACCGGCAGCTTCCCGCTCCGACAGCCGGA
>VYXF01012225.1:127632-170155 GCA_013397295.1 Polioptila caerulea
TCGGGCCCCGCGTCCGCCTGCCCTCGGTTCCTGCCTCCGGCACGCTGCTCCCACGCCGCCGCCGCCGCCGGACAGGTTCCGCTCCCCGTTCCGGCGGCCCCTGCCTGCCCCCGTCCCGTCCCGTCCCACCACGCCTCACCCCGCCCCTTGGCCGCTCACCGTGCCCCATGCCCAGGGGAGCACCGTGCCGGAGCTGGATGCTGCCGGCCGGGCACGGCCGCGAGAGTACCGGCGTGTTTAATGCTTAAAGGCTTTTGGAGCAGCCGGCGTGAAAATGTGAGGCGGCAGAGCCCACCGCCAAGTATTTATAACGTCCAGAAGAATGTGAGGTGGAGGGTTACTCTGGTCGAGCGATCAGAATGTTCAAGTACGTATGCTACCTCTGTTTCACTGTGTCCAGTAATGCGACCTTCGGAGAGCTTGAGTCGAGAGGCACAGGGTAAAACATTCAGAAATTCTCGGTAAAAGTACTTCTGGTTTGACCCAGAATTGCCGATTACAGCGTGCTCCTGGAAAGGTACCTCTTGACAGAGTTATTGAGTGAATAATAGCAACCCAAGGACAGCAATAGGTATGTGGATTGTGCCAGTGACGGGAGCAGCACTTTGAAAAAGAAGTTGGAACCTGGATCCCACAAGTGTCTTATTTAAATGTACTTGTAAGATGCTTGTGGGCACAGCAAAACTTTCTGTCAGAAGTGCGTATGATAAGCTGGCAAACAGAAGCACTACAGCAAGCTTGCTAAGCACAGGCAGACGTGTAGGGTTGCCTGTCATCTCACAGCGATCATTGTGTTTCTTGGGATACTCCTGTCTGGACCTGAGCATCATCACACTTGGAGTCATGCCATGGGCCCGGCTGTCGGGTTGCCTGCACTGCTGTTTTGCAGGGAGGAAAAGTCTGAAGGAAAGCAGAACTAGGCTTTTTATATTCAGAAGTTTAAACTGATGTAGCAGAGCAAATGGTTATTCCTGTGCCTGCTTTTTATGTCCTGAAGAGGAGTAATAGAACTTTTCTGGTTTAGGACTTTGGTAGGAAATAAGGACCACACTGAGCAAAATGGTGGTGAAATTGCTTCCAAGCTGATGGACCCAATGGATATGGCCCCACTTGGCTATGGATAGGACTGTACTGCAATCTAAGACCTTCTCTCCAGTACTCCCATTTTGTGTGCTGTGTGAAAGCTCTCTTCTGCAGAACAGGAGTGGGAAACTCCTTCCATGTCACGTAAAGGTACACACCACTTTTTCTCAAAAGGGGGCTCAGGCTTGTAAGTTACTACTCTCCTGTTGCTCAGAAAAGCCTTGTTCTACAGATTCCCTGAAAACCACCCCAGGAAGCTCTGTAGTTTTCTTGTCAGCCACTTGCGACACACCAGCAAGATCCAGTTCATGTATAGTGGATGTAAGTAGTCCTTGACCCTGCTGTGTTCTGCTCTTTCTCCTTGTTATTTACCCCTCTCTCCTTGTTTTTCCTTAACTACCTTTTTGTTACTTGGAGAGAGGAGCCAGAAGAAACTCTTACCAAACTGTCATGGATAAGGGGACAAGATACTGCCACCACAAAGACTTTTTGGCAATAGTTCCAGGAGGTGGCAAACTGCGTCCTGCTGCCTGTAATGCTTTGAAATTGCCTTCAGTTGGGCTTACCACCACCAGCAATCCACAGGAGCAGCTAGCAACAAGGCCCCACCACAGTACAAGGGAAGTGGTGTATGATGAGGATCATATGTCATTTCTGACTGAGATTCCTGATGTTGTCTGACATGGTGGTGTTTGAAACCATCTTGGCTGCGAAGTACTCTGAGCAATGTAGTCCCACCAAGTGAGCACAGCGATCTCATGCCCCAGATTTCCTATCCATCATGGGAAACTCACATCACACACAGCTGTCCTGCAGGGGTGTCTGGTTCATTAGCAGACAGTGGTTTCTTGCAGATGCCTCTTGACCCCTGTGGTTGCAGTGGCTGCTGATGTCATTGAAGGAAGTAGGTAGCAGAATACTGAAGGGAAAGCTGGAGAAGCCGCCCAGGGAGGAAGGGCAGTTCAGAGTCCCTGTTCAGAGGCTGCGGAGGGTTTGCCTGGTGTGGCATCTCAGGCCAAAGCAACTGTTGGCAAAAATCTTCTGAGAGCTCAGCCTCTCTGGCAGTAGCTGATACAACCCACTGGTTCAATTCCAAATGTCATGCAACAGCTAGTAAGGCATCCATTGAGAGCTTTCCATGAAGATTTCAACCTTAAATTACATTTTTGTGGGGTAGAGAGATTATTGACTACGAAAGACGTAGAAAGAGATAGCCAGGAGCAGTGATGAATTTTCATAGCAACAGGAGGTTAGCAGCTCAGTTTTCTGTGGGTAAGAAGTCCTTTCTGCCCTGGAAATTCCTGAGTGATTGGGCATATAGGATGAATAATGGGAAAGCACTGTTTGCTGATGTTATTGGGGGTATTTGACAGTGAAACTTAAAGTAAAAACAAAATGTTTCCAAGGCCTGTTTCCAAGATCTTGAGTCACCTGCTGATAAAATGCGGTGTTCATTTCTGTGCTGCTAAGTGAAACATAGAAAACCAGCACTAGTAATAGATGCAAAACTTTGTGTGAAGTGTTAATGCTCCAAAGAGAGGTTTTTGTGGATAGTCCTTAAAAACCAACTGACATTCATTAACTGTCAAAGGTAAGCTGAATTCTAGGAATGAGAAAGAAAGGAAAGAAGAACAAATTGGAAAACATGGTTGAGCTCTTCTATGAGCATGACACCTTGACTACCATGAATGTCTGTGGTTACTTCATTTCCTGTTTTGTAAAACACAAACAAAAAGGCAAAAAAGACAATTAAGTAGTTAGAAAAGTTATCCATGTAGGGAAAATTCAGATTGGCTAGGGCCATGGTCAAAAAAAAAAAGATGGAAAAACATACTTTAAAACACCAGGACACAAATTTCTAAAAACCTACCGCTGAGTTGTGGAAACAGTAGGTTTCTCATGAACATGAGAGAAAAAGTGGTTAAACAAACTGATGAAACCACTTGGAGTAAAGGGCTGCCAACAGCTGTTAAATAAATGAGAGGACAGTGCAGGGCTCAATGGCTGGGAATCACAAGAAGGATTGGTATTTACCCTGCGTAATTGTCGCTCCAAAGTTGCCATGGACCGAATCTTGTCTGTGCTCCTTTTTTTCCTGTGTTGTAGTTAAGTGTGATCTTGACTAAGGGGCAAGCCACAGCACATTTTAAAGCGTGTCTGTTGCCCACTTAGCAGGTATTGAAAAAAGATATTTCTGTAGCATGGCAGTGGAAGCATCAGCAGAGGGACTCAGAGAGAGAAGGCTCGGCAAATGTCATGGGCTCAGCAAATGTCCAGGTGAAGTTATCTGAAGGGTCCTGGGCCTCCCAGCACCCTGCAACAACTTGATTTGCTTTTCTGTTGTGGATTTTACATGGAGAATAACTGATTAAGAAAGGGTATTTATTTTTCCCCCAAATGCAGCATTTGATCCAACAAATGCAGTGCACGGTAAGTGCCATTGATATGGACATCTTTTCAGTACATGCTTTAAAGTCAGAAAAGTGGTTAAAATCATTTCTACTAACAGATAGATAAAATATATGAACAAGCAACAAATGCTGAAGTTACTTTCAGATGAAAGATATTGTAGTTTCTCTACAGACAAAACAGATAATGTTTCAAGATTAATAATGTCCTTCTCATGTAGTAGTTACAATTAAGACCTTGAAGAATCTCTTTTTTCTGTTAACTGTTTAGGGCATGATAAAATCTTTGTAATATCTGTCTGTCAAGATCATGCATTGTTTTATTAATGCATTAGCTATGATTTCTTCATACTGACATTCATCCAATGCTTTACAGGTCTGTCATTGATTTATTTGCCTGGAGTTCTTGAAGTAATGCTTCATCATTTGGAAAATCAATAACTTATTTTGACTGTTTTGGTATGAAAGTAAAACAGCAGCAAGACAATTTTTAAATTACAATTCAAAGGAGTATGATATTTATCTGATTCTGTGATAGGATATTTTAGCTCTCGACTTTTCTACTGTTGCTTAACTATCATCTTTATATTAACAGATGTATCATGCATTGTTCCATCTAGAAGATGAAATTGTGCAACATATTTTTTTTGTAACACCATTTTTGTTCTTATTTCTGTCACTCTAACTCAGTATTAACCCAGTTTTAATGTAGTACTTTTAAATTTAGAAATCATTGAAAGATATGTAAGAATACTTGATATTTCAATTGAATATATAAAATAAAACCAAAATGGGAGAACATTTATTAGGAGTGCTTTGAAATCATAATCTGCAGTGATTGAAATACATTTGGAAATGACATCAAAGAAGAAATCTGTCAATAATTATATAATATAAGCAGAGGATTTTTTGGAAACGTCAAAAACTATGATTATTCTCATCTCTTCGTGCACTTGTATACCATGGCACACGTGTAAGTAAATATATGCTCTTAGGACTTATTTCAGCTGCAAGTTTTATATTAACTGCTGGGGTCAGATGCTTAGCTAAGATGAACTCTGTCTGCCTCTGCAACTGACACCTTCCTCTAGGGATAAAGGGGCAGATGCTCAGACCATGGCCAGATATTTACTGGTATTGTTAACATTAAGACTGACTCACCTCAACATCCAGCACTGTACAGACTGCACATGAGGAAAGATAGCTGTTATCATAGCACTTCCAGCCAGACATGATGTAAAAAGTGAAATGAAAAAAAAGGAGAAGGGGAAATGAGTTAAGTCGAACAGCTCTTTGGGTTTCCCCATCTGCATTCTGCAGCTCAGCGCTCCAGACATGAAGACATGAAGACGCCTACATCACTGTCTGAAGGCTTGTCCCTCCTTTTCTTTCTGCACATTATTCCTATCCTTCCCCAGTAGTTTCAGTCTGTCCTTCCCCAGCTGTCTCCTCATGTGCATTGAGCCTCAGGGTACCAGAGGGAGATGTCCAGGGTGACATGGGCCAGCTCATGTGAGTGCCAGTGTTGCAGCATCACCCGTCACACACCAGTCCTGCAGAGCTCCTGCTGCCTAGGCTGCCTCCATGAGACCCAGTCCTGGTGATGGCCATTCCTGCACCCCTGTGAAGGGTAGGCAGAGCACGGCTGAGGCATGGTGCCCACTGCCAAATTTATGGGCATGGCTGTGCACACACCATCCCTGGAGGAGTGCTTCACTTCTCTAACACAGCATCACATGGTGAGGATGTGCTCATGCCCTTTGGAGCACACTGACCATTTTTTTTCATCCTTTAGTGAAACCAAAGGGGTGGGCTGAAAGAATGGAAAAACTCAGCTCTCAGCAAAAGTGGCAAAACAGTGTGAAGAGAAAAATAACAAACTGTAGGTAATTTGATTGAATTCCTTCTAAACTAGCCAAGGACTAGAGTATGACTAAAAATCAAAATAAATTGGAGGGTTTTGAATAGAATTTACAGTAAAGAACCAAATTTTAGTTAATAGAAAAGTTAAGCAAGGAGAGGCTAAAAAGGTTGTTATCAAAGGAAGGTGGAGATAGAATCATAATGGTTTGGGTTGGAAGGGACCTTAAATATCACCTAGTTCCATCTCCACTGTTAAAGGTAGGCACATCTTCCAGGAGGCAGGTTACTCAAAGCTACATCCAGCTTAGCCTTGAACACTTTTGGAGTTCAGGCATCCACAACTTCTCTGGTCAACTTGTGCAAGTCTCTTACCTACAATTAAAGAATTTCTTCTGATATGCACTGTAAATGTACTGTCTTTCAGTTTAAAGTAATTCTCCCTTGTCCTAGCACTTCATGCCCTTGTAAAAAGTCCTTCTCCAGCTTTCTTGCTGATCCCCTGCAAGTAATGGAAGGCCACAGTCAGGTCACACTGAAGTCTTCTCTTCTTCAGGCTGAACAATCCCAAATCTTGCAGCCTGTCCTTGTGGGAGAGGGTCTGATCAAGTCCTCAGATTGTCTTCATGGCCCTCCTCTGGATTCTCTCCAACAAGTCCACATCTTTCTTTTGCTGGGTTCAGGGTTCATCCATCAGAGCTGGATGCAGGGTTCCAGGTGGGGCCTCACCCGAGCAGAGCAGAGCAGAGGGGCAGAATCCCCTCCCTCCCCTGCTGCCCACGCTGCTCTGGATGCAGCCCAGGACACGTTTGGCTCTCTGGGCTGCAAGCTTGCAATGCTGAGGAATATTGAGCTTCTTTTCCACGTACACACTCAAGTCCTTCTTGGAAGGATGCAACTGTTTAGGAGTCTTGAAGGCCTGGGACAGGCCAAAATAAAAACAAAATTTTAAAAAAGCAGAAAAAAAGAAATTTACAACAGCTGGGTTCTTGGGATATCTTGCTGAAAATAGACCTCTTTTGGGACAGCAAAAAAGCACAAAGCAAGAAGGTTTTCCCCTGAGTTTGTACTGACACAATGCTTTTGTCATGCTGGAAGATTGTACTTTGTTTCACTGTGATGCTTCATGTGCAGTGTTTAATTTTTGTAATAGTGAGGCATGATTTTCTTGCCCTGCTAAGATAGGTTGCTGCCCTGTTATCTTATCAACCATTTTGCTGTAAGCTGTTACCATCTCTGTAAAGACTGTAAAAAACCAAACATGGTCTTTTTCTTGTTTCTTTAAACCACTGGCCATCATTTTGTACTCTGGGCTGCAAAGTGCGGCGGATTCAAGTGGGTTTAACATCAGCCTTGCTGTCTCCGTTGAAAGGCATGCCATACCTCAGAAAGGCTGTGATTATAAGCTCTTCAGTGTCTGGGAGCCTGGAGAGGGGCCCTCTCACATTGCTGGGCCCTCATCTATGGGTATGAGAAAGGGGCAATGCAGGGGCTGGTTACTGGGGACATGGCCACCCTTGGTACAGACCAGGGAACAGCAGGAGATGGGGCTGGAGGTGTGCCCCTCCAATGAGCAGTGCTCCCAGGCCCCTGACGATGAATTACCTGTGCTGAGCCCATGAGGGGTTGTGAATCAGAATTCTGAGGTGTTCCATGCTTTAAAATGGTGTGGCTATGCCCATATTGAGTTTATTCAGTTAATGAGGAACCCTCCCTTTTAATGTCTCCAAATACCCTCAAAGCCTATTCTGAATAATGCAGTTCAAGTTGTGTTTGAGGCTCACTAGCAGTGTGCAGGGACTGTATGGCCAATTACATCCTGGCTACCACCAGCCTGGACAAGTCACTGCTGAAAAGGCACATCAGGAGCCAAGGAAGAGACGCATAGTGGGACATATGGAAGTAAGCTCTGGAAACCTAACACATTCCCTTAACATCACAAATAAATAGATACCTAGACTAGACCTAAGTTATCCAGGTAACAGAGTGATGGAAAGAAAGAGGCCTTTAAGTATCTCTATGTCTGCAGAGCATTGTAATGTATCTGTCTGCAGGCAGCCTGGGTTAAGGCTACTTACACCACCCCTAAAACTTGCTTGGAAAGACCAGAAACTCACAGGAAACATGCGTTCCCTCATAAGCCAGTTTATCTCTTCCACAGTGGCCATGCGACACAGCCACAGAAGGAAACAGAAGACACTGTATCAATAGCATACTAGGCTAAAATCTGTACCTACTCTGAGTGTAAAGACATTTCATTCTGGGCACTGGAATTCTAGCTGTCTCTGGCTTGAAAAATTTATATGCTGAGAATGATTATGAGGAAAGAAAAGAGAAGTGGAGGTGGATAGGAAAAGAATTAAAATTATCTATTTTAAAAGAGATAATAGACCTGATTTTGAAAGCCATTGAGAAATTCTGAGAAATTACCGAGGCTAAGAGGGGCTGAGAGTACTCAGAAATGTTAAAAATCCGGCATATGTATTGACTTTACAATAATGACTCAACATTATTAGAAAAGTAGAAAACAAGCACTGTTCAGAAAAGAGCCCTAGACCAGTCACAGCAGCCCCTTAATGTTCTTATGTCCTGCTCTCTTCGACATCTGTTTCCTTTTACACAGGAGATAAATTCCTCCCATACCACATAGCATTCCTTAAGGAGCGTTATTACTTGTTGAAACAAGAAGTTCGCCAGAAGCACTGCATGCCACTGCTGTCAGTCAGTCTTTAAGAGCTTTTTAGGAGCTAATGGATGGCGTGTTTGTTGCTGTTTCATGGAACATGATGGCTGAAGTGTCACTGTAAGGGTCTGTGTAAATAGTGCCCAGATGGCAATATGGCCTGCAGGCGAGACTGAGGATTGTGTCCCTGAGTGGAGTAGGATTGCTGGTGGAAGAAGACCTGAAGATGAGTGAGCCTGCCAGATGCTTTCACACATATCCACATGATGCCATCCATACCTGCACATAAAGTCGTGGGAAGTTGTTTTAAAGTTTGGAATGTGTTTTTCACTGTTCCTCTTGAGCGTGTCTGTGTGGTGTGAGGCAGAGCTGTGTGGTAACACCCACCCACACTGTCACCCAGACACTGTCAGCCTTATTGCTCCTCTGGCACAGGATGCTGCTCTGTCACTGGCTCTGCTGAGTAATGCATATTCTTGGTGACACTCTTGGTGACACCCTGCTACCTCTGTAGTACCTAATACTAGTGCCATACCAACTACCTAATACTGTCTGTGGGATTCTCAGGGTTGTAACTCAGTGCATGGTATACACTGATGTTACTTATTTTATTAAGTTCTTTTACACTAAGCCATTTTCTGCATGGCAATGTACAAATAAGATGAAATATTGGGGGTTTTATGCCAATGTGACACAGAGAACCCCACTGATAATAAAGGTCCTTCTGTTTCTTACGGTTCCTCTTTATCCATATCTACTCATTTGTATTCTTTCTTACACTTTACCTTTTATATGTCTTACATTTTTCAGAATGTCAGGTTCTCCAGCTACTGAATCTTTTTTTACTATTCAATTTCCCATACTAAATTTTCCTATATTCCTACATATTTCTATAACTCTAATTTCTTCTCTTAGACTTAAAAGTACTGACACCAATCTTCTTTTGCCAGTATTCAAACTCTCCATGCCTTCTTCCTGCTTTTTTCATATGTCTTTTCTGCTCATTACTACTCTTCTAAAAGTCTTCTAAGGACAGCAATATTTAAAACATCAGTGGTACCAAAAATTAGCTTCTTGTTGGTTTAGTGTTACAGCTCACATGCTCCCAGGTGCCTGCTGGAGCTGGAACAACTTGCTTAAGTGTGATGGTGTCTATCAAACCTTGTCTCCAGAGTGTTTGCAGAGCTGAAAGTAAATAGGTGTGGAACTAGATGTAGTTCATGGGTCACCTGATATCTGAGGTGGTGGATCTATGGCCTGGGGAGAAACATTGCTCGTAATAATTTTTCCCACCTCCAGAGAAGAGTAGGAATGTGTGTCTCCAGGGCATGTTATTTTCTGGGATGTTTTTGGAATAGTGTTGTTTATGCCCCACCCATTGGCAAGCCTGGGAAGAAAAGGCATAATCAAAGCCTTATTTAACTTAAATACAGAGCTCTCTGGTTCTGGAACACAAATCCTTCATTTGCATCTGTGCTGATGGTCAGGCAGCATGTATGGACACAAAATAGTTACCAGTGGCATCCTTCCAGTTGTTACTGGGTAACTGTGCATGCACTGGGGAGGGCAATGAAAAGGGGAGCTAAACACCCTCACTGCAGCAGGACCATCATTGCTGTAAGTTGCTGTAATGTGTTAGTGCAAAAGAGGCAAGTATATATCTCAACATCCATGGCTTTCTGCTGTATATAATTTCAAATCTCTGCCTTGTTTAGACACCTTCTCCACCCACCCCACTGGGATAGGCTCCATAGGAAACAGAATGTCTTAGGAAACAGAATGAATGCAAGGTACAGGGCTGCTTGCACATTTATACCTCAGCCCCAAGCAGCTGAAGGCTTCAGGAGCTCAAGTTAGGCAGGGAAGATCAGAAAGCAGAATCCATAGCTCAACATGAAATTAAATTAAAAATCTGTCATATTTCTCTGTATTTTCTTCAATGATCTTTCTGTTTTTCCTGGGATTGTATAAAGGCCTGTAAATCTTGCTGATGCTTTCATTTCTTAAGAAGAATAGTCTTCTAAAGAAAATTGAGTAAGTTTTACTTAGGATAAAATTTTACATAATGAGATAAAGATGCAAGAAACTATTTACATCTCATTCTGAGCATTGTTTGATGTTTGTGGTACTTATTTTTTAAAAAGTACAGAGATACACTTATAAAAATATCTTATTTTACTATTTCATGGACAAAAATCAGTTCCTGCATCAAAGTACCAGTACTATATCACTTTTCTGTGTATTGTTATATTTTAGTATTAATTTTCAATAGCTAATGAATAAGCTGTCATTACAGAGGAATGGAAGGGTTTGATGTTACAGTGCTCCCAAGGTCTGTGGGACCTGGACCAGCACAAATTTGTAGTCAAAGACCATTGTGTCTAGGAGGGGTGTCAACACACAGAGTTGTCATTTGGGCTGTGTGCACATCAAAAATGTTGTTCTAATAAGAGTGTATCAGGAGATCTGTGACATGATATTTTATCCAACAGCAATGTGGTCTTTTGGTCTACACGGGCTCAGACTCTCTGTACCAGACACAAAGAGAGATCAGTAAATGAATGACTGTATTCTGTTCTCATTTAAAGCACCTTACCACTATTAATTCTGATGGAAACCATACGTAGTTATGCTCGTTTACACTGTGCGTAGGGGACAGTGGCTGCGTGGCTAATCCTTGTGTCTGTACCACTCGCCTTTTCTTTCAAAATGCTGGCTTTATATCAATTTTTTTCCTTATAGGTCATTGTCTCATGCTGTCTCCAGACAGAGCTGTCTTTGTGCTGGAAGACAAAGAAGTAACACAGGATGTGGCTGTGGAGCAAAATAATTTGCAGTATTCCTGTTTATTTTCATACTCGGAGATTTGCATAAGAAATTAATTCTGTGGGGTTTGCACTTTTAAATCAATGTACAATTTTCACTTAATTTCTGCAGCCACTTCATGAAACAGTAAGTGAAATGTTCTTATTCTCAGCTATTAATTTGATAATGGTCCAGAAATTATGCATTCCATCTCCAAATTTCTGGTCAAAACTTTAACCTGAAGACACTGAAACTTATAGACATTTTCCTGTTGACCAAGGCCCAAACTATCTGACTTCAACACTTAATGCTTTGAAACCTACTTATTCAGAAATGATATTTTGTTAAAGGCATTACCTGGATGTCCTGTGAATCAGGATTTTGAGGGGCAGAGAAGGATGCAGGAATGACTGAAAAAGGTCTGACACTTTCATGATACCTTCCTTTAACATATACCAGATTTCCAAGAACACTGGTCAAGTAGAAGTACCATTGAAAGGGTATTTTGTCCTGAGAAATCTCATCCATAATGTATGTATACAACAATTTATAGGTGAGCTTTGGAAACAAAATTTGCATTATTTTGAGTACTGTTTGATGATTTCAAAATCTGCTTTGTATTTATGTGTTTACAAGTGTTGATTTTGTGGCCTCAGTGAAAAAAGCTATTACTGAATTTCTATGTGTTCATCTCATACCTTTTGCATTCTTCTCTTTGTTTCCTGTGTTTAGTCAGTGGATTGCGTTCAGATAAATCTGAAAACACCAACTGTCATGACTAGAAAGTAGTTTGTGTGTGTCCTCTTAGAGCAGTTTCATAAGATCTCCATAAGCTGAAGTTTTTTACATGAGCAATTTGTAATTTTTCTTTCAGGGTTCCAGACAGAACTGGACCTTTGTATAAATTTTTTTATTTGAAATTATTTATTTTGTTGATTTTATTTTTTTCCTCAGCTATTTAAATAGAAAAAATGAAAAAATATATTGCTTGTTTTGGAATTGAATCTGATAGACCTTGTGTCTCTTGCTCTAAGAAGATTTTGGGCATATTCTTGCATTCTTCAAGAGATATGTATATGATAAGAATGTGGACTGTAATAACAGATACCAGAGGTGTTTGAGGTGAGACAGCTATATACCACTATAAGCTCTGAAGGCACCCATTACTTCATTTTGGAGAATTTCTGTGGTCTGTATTTGCTGTCCTGCACTAACTAATGTCATGCTGACAGCAGCTGATATTTTTCCAGGCTTGTTTGGTGAGTTTTCTGTTGAACCTTGGTTATTGTCCTATCAGTTAACGTCCTCTAATATATGGCCGGCTTAAAATAGTGTGGCTTAAAATAGTTTGTTTGATATGAATTCTTCCTGTTGCAAGATTGGAGAATTGGGCATTATTCCCTAGCACAGAAGGAAAAGAAATTACATAGTGCCTTAATAGTTGTTGAAGAATGTGACATGATTCCAGGTATAACCATGTGGCCACTTGTTAGAGATAAGAGAGTTGAGAAGCTTTCCTCACAAATGCTATGCTCTGGGTCACATGAGGCTGCAAAGATAAAGCATCTGCCTGTACTTTATACAAGACTCTATTCCTTCCCTTTGTCTTCCCCAGGAGAGCTGGAGAAATACCTCACTAATTTTATTTCATCAAATATTGTAGTCTCAGCAATATCCTCCTTAAGTGTCTTCTTACAGCAGTGAAGACCTCCCCTCAGAAAATGAGGACCAGAGTATTTGTGTAGATTAGATCTGTTTCAGAGAGGGGGAAGGGATATGCCTACCCACTCAGCTGACTATTTTTAGCTGTCATGAATAATCACAGGATGCAGGGGGAAGCATATCTCAAGAGATCACCCACAAAAGGAGTGAATTAATAGCAGAAGTGCTATAAATATACAGGGGATGGATGACTTGATTGAGAGTGGCTACTTTAATGGATGAACTGTGGAGAATTGCAGGAGGGAGATGGCTGTGTGGCAAAGCAACAGGAGTTTTCACGAGCATATTGCCTCAGAGATAAACTCAGAAGGACTTATTGGTGGAAAATATCTCTTGAAAGGTGTTGGGGTTTTTGCCCCCTTTTCTACAGCATATATCCTTAACTCTCGTGTTCTCCTTTTTCTTGACTTTTGTGTTACTTACCTTTTCCACTATCTTCTTTTATCATGATCACTCATTAATATTTTCTGTCTTTCATTAAGAAAACAGCACAAAGGCAACTGGATTCTTTAGGCTCCTTCAGTACTAGTCTGATATGAGTGGCCTGATAAAGGAGCTTGAGACCAAAGAGAAAATTCTTCCAGGCGTTTCCCAGAGTTGTTGCACATTCTGAAGAAATGCTTCTGTGTTTGACTAAAAAAACACTATCATCTGTGGCAGAATGAAGCCAAAGATCTGTCACAGGGAGCAGGAACAGGTTGATTTCTGGGGGTCTAAGGCCTTGTTACTGGTCAAGTGCAGAACTTCTTCCAGCATTGCCACAACGGACATCTTCACAGGAGCCCAGCTTCCTGTGAAGTAAAGTGCAGTCATTGTTTTGAAATTCACCATCTTTGTTAAAATTAGTTATGAACTCCTTCAGTGTGAATAGTCAGCACCATGGTTCTGTGGGGCTTGGTGTGTCTACTGCTCTTTTTCTGTGTAATAGTTCTATTCTTTCACTTCAGGGCCTGAAGAGATTTTTACAGTGAGAATTACTGAGTAGTGCATCCCAGCATATTGATACAAAACATACGGGTACTCTTTACTGGGAAACATTTCTTTATGTACTAAAAAGATTATTACCTCTTCCTATTTTCAAGTGTTTTTTATGGCCTTGAAAAATGTCCTAATGTTTATGTTATGTTTATGTCCTAGAGTTAGGACATCTTAAATAGTCTGTGACGCCAGGAACTTTGAAATGTCTGAACTGGTTTTATGGTCCAAGTGGAAGACTTGCGCTCAGAAATATCTATGGCATTGAAATTCTTTAGTTCCTTCTAGGGCAGTGGACCTGTGTATTATTTCTGCAGCTTATGAGTCATTTTACTGATCACTCAGGTGATGGAAAGGAGCTAGTTATTCCCACCTGAGTAATGCAGAAATCAATGTGATTTTGGAAGATGGACAGATGTCCCTGCTTGGGTTCTGTCATGTTCAGAACTATCTGCCAACTGCTCCTTGCCATAGTTGGCAAAACACATTTTTATGCAGAGCACCTCAGACTGACCAGGCAACAAAGTTTAAATAAGTCTTAACTAAAAATTTTGTTTAAATTACTGCTTATCTACAGTGAATCAGAGGTGGTTCCTGTTTAATTGTTAATCTGAGAACAAAATTAGCTGATGTTTTACAAACTAATGCTTTATTCACTCAAAGTATTTTGTAAATTGTGTTGAACAATGGAAAAGTGCCAAGGTGTTTGTATTTGTGACATATTTTATTTTCTCTTTGTGATTTCCTACATGAAGGTTAGGTTCCTATTGTGTCTAAAAAAAAAACACAGGCAGTTCCACTGAGCTTTTTTAGTTTTATTTTAAAAATTACCAATGTGTTAGTATGCAAGTTGCCTGAGGTGGTATGGCAGAAGTTTTCATTACAAGGTGGTGCAAAAAATTTATTTACCTCAGCTCTCATAGTGAAGCTTTTGAACAAACATCACACTAACACAATCAAGTTTAAACATCTTTGTCAAATTGTCAAATTGTCAAAAAAAGTCTTTGACAATTACAAGAAATGCTGTAAAAATAACTAGGATTAAACGTAGCACAGTTGGTGGCCTGGCACAGTGCCCTTGCAGGGAGCACTGTGGAGAGGGAAGCTGTGGGAGAAGGAAGATTTTTGCTTCTTGGGTTCATTGCATCCTGTTGGGTTTGTGGAGGAGATGTGCTAAAGGGTAACCCTGAGATTTTTGGGGTGGAATAACATACCAGCAGGGTTGCTGGGGCACCTTCCTTGGCCACCTTGAGAGACTGTAGTCAGGACTGGCTCTGAAGGGGCTGCCAGCCCAGCCCTCCAAGCCTCATTGTGCTGGAAGAGCCAGAGGCATCTTCAGACACAGTCCAACAGGTATCAAATCTGACAGCATAACCCCACTTAAAGGGTGTGATAGGCAAAAAGCAATCAGCCAAGCAAATCTGTGTTAAGGCTCACTTTCAGGTTCTCAGCTTTGTACTAATCTCTCTTTAATTCTGTCTACCACTGGCACAGACCAAAGGCAGCCTGTGAGAGAAGCCTGTGTGGACATGCAATATCACCATGTTGCTCTTTGCTGTGATCCTTGGCACAGGAAGAAGTCTTGTCTGCAGAAGAATTTATGTTCATTTTTCTTTATTGGGAGCTGTTTGATCACCAATTTTAAACAGCTTAAAGCATAAGAGGAGATAAAAATCAAGAGTCATGAGGCTGTGAAGAGAAAGTACAACAGATTTTGTCAGTTTCTTTGGCATGCAAGTTTTAATGTTGTGAAATACCTTTGTTATATTTTTGAGAAATAGATTTTGCTCTTGCAGTGGGTGTGCAGAGTATGATTACTTTGGAGCCAGACTTTAAAAAGACAATCTGAGGTGCCAGCTGATAATAAATTTCAGGCAGAATGCAATTAAAACTGAGTCTCTTGATTCCTAGTAAACTGCCTGAAATGAATATTTAAGGAATTTGATTTCAGCATGAACTGCAGTTGTTACAGGCTCACCCATTGTCCTTTAGTCAACTCCTGACACAGACAGGTTGGACTAGCTCTCTAAAGGTCTTCAAGTGACAGGAGATAGTGGAAGGAGTTTTGAGAAGGAGTACACATTCCTAATGTTCCATAAATACTGTGTGGATTGTGCCTTGTGGCTAGCAAGCAAATATTTAACAGGAAATCCCAATAGTTCTGTTCATGGAGTCATGGCAAGAAGAATTTCCTTTCATATTCCTGTAAGTTGACCTGGCTCACACCTAAATGAAGCCCCCAGGAGGCTTCTTTCCTTCTGTTTTGGGATTTCCACTGGGAAAAATTGCAATTAATGTGATATAAAGCAGCTACACATGCAACTGAAGCCTTTCAGCCCTGGGAGTGCAGTGGAGCTGTGATGTCTGGGCACATCTCTGGGATTTGTTTGCACTAACACGAGGCCACTCCATTCCAAAGTCACTCCTATCTCATTGTCCTATTTTCAGCTAGCATAGAGTTAATTTCTGCTCAGCAGCTGTTACATTGCTGTGTTTTGTATTCAGAATGGGAACAGTGTTGATAACACACTGATGTTTTGGGTTTTGCCAGGTTGTGTTTATCCTGAGACTTTTTTCTTCTCTCATTCTCTGCCAGTGAGGCGGGATGCAAAGAAGCCTTTGAGGGAGTACAGCTGGGACAGGTGACCTGAACTGACCAAAGAGATGTTCCACATCACAGAATCAAGACAATCTATGAACTTGAGGGACTTATGGGTAAGGAGGGGTCTATCTGGGTTCGCAGAGGGGCTTGGCATTGGTCAACTAGAGGTGAGCAATTGCGTTTTGCACCACTTATTTCCTTTTTATTTCACTGTTATAACAGTTTACTGTATTGTATTTTACTTTGTTTTTCATCATTAAACTGTTCTTATCTCAACCTAAAAGTTTTAGTTTGATTCTCCTTCCCTTCCAGTGTGGTAGGACATGAGTAGAGAGAGGATTTGAGTGAGGAGCTGCATGGTGCTTTCTTTTCCATTTGGGATTAAACCACAATGATCCTTTTGGATGCCCAATATTGAACACAAAGGGTTGAGGTAACAACACCTCTGACCAGAGTATGTTAAAAGAAAATTGTTACAAACATTCCATGTATTGGTTTAGCAGTTGTTAGTTACAATGCAGACATATTTTCTCTCATATTTGTTTAGTCTCTCTTATACTGGTAATACCTTCCTTGCAGTTTGTGTTCTCTGTGGTATTTCACAGGATGGGCTTGTTCTGTGACATTGTCTCTCCTCAGGACACCAGTCCAGTGTCTGTATTCAGTATTGCAGGCAACTCTCTATTTTGGGAGTCATCTACTGGGAATGACTAATAATCACATCTTTGTTCTTTTCTTCTCAGAGGAACAAACTGTGACAGAGATATCTTCCTATCTTTTTTCCCTTCTTTTTTCTTTCCTTGTCCTCCAGGATGATTACAGTAGTTGAGAATTTTAAGGATTTTGGATACACTTTGACTACCCTTGAAACCAGCCTGGTCCTTTTGTTAGGAGCCAGCATGTTATTTGGTTCAGATCTTGTTTAAAGTTTGACAACTAATTCAGAATATTACCCAGAGATCAAATGTTGGATGGTTTGGAGTGGTGAGGAGTGTGGAACTGTTTGAGCAAGTACTTGGGGCGGTAGACACCTCCAATGTGTTTCTACCTTACCCTTGAACAAATTCAGAATCCAGAAAAAATAGTAAAGTATTTCTTTAAAAAGAGTGCTGATGCTCCCAGAGGACCCAAAGGCCTGCAGAGTGCTGGGGCCTGGCCAGGCCCATTGAGCCATGTTCCCCACCGCTCAGTCGCCTCAGGAGCGTCTCTGAATCCGACAAGGAGCTGGCAGCAGGCCCTGCAGCTGCTCCCACCACCGTGACAGAGGCTGTGGCTGCTCCAACGCCGCGACAGGCGCTGCTGCTGAAACCCCTGGAACGGAATCCGCGGCTGCCGCCGTCAGCGGCCCCTGCAGAGAAGTACAGGAAAGTCACCTGGAGAAAAAGCTTTGGCAGAAACAGTCAAGGAGGACAGGAGAGCAAAGAGCGGGAAGAAGCAGAACCATCACAAGGGTGATTTTCAGGGCCATCAACAAAGCTATCACTGGAACTGGAAGAGGAGACAGAAGAGACAACCACAACTCAGTCCCTGTCTGTGAGTGAGCGACAGGAGCCAAGAAAAGAAATGTGAACATTTTACAGCCTGGCTACTACAGTGCTGGGACAATGGAGACAGTAATGTGGATTTGGAGGGCAAGGAAGCCAGGCAGTGGGGATTGCTTGCTAAGGAACCAGGCATTGACAAAAAAAAGGGAAAAAAGACACAAGTCCTTAGTCTCTGGGAGAGATTCTTGTCAGGTGTGAGGGAAAGGTATTCCTATAAAGATGATATTTCATGAAACTCAGGCAAATGGACTGCAACAGAGAAAGATATTCAATAACTGAAGGAAATTAAATAGGAGAGAGAAATGAAATATTTTGACCCAGGTCCCTGCAGATCCAGACCACTTCTTATATCAATGAACTTTGTGGAGGAAACTTATATAGAGTGCACCAACCGTACATGCTGATGCCTTGGAAAAAAAAATTTTCAAAAGGTGGTGCACCACCAACAGTAGGTGATGTGATTCAGCAGCTCTGGGACTATGAAGAGAGTATTTCTTCCTCCATTGTTGAAGCTGTGGAGAAACTGATACATAAACTGACAGATAATCTGACTCATGGGTTCCAGTAATTCAGAGAGAATACATCCTGCTCTCCACCTGTAGAGACCCCTATTTCACCAACTGACAGCAGGTGTCCTTTTGCTCAAGAGAGAGGATATAGAAGGTACAGGTATCACAGGGTACCCTGAGGCTTTACCTGTGAGACCATGGAGAACATATGAGGAATTGGGATGAACAACCTACCTTGATCCTCAATGCACAAGTGCAGGAATTGCAGGGAAAAACAGCCACAAGTGTATTTTTATCCAGAGAAGTTTCTGGTCTGATCTCCAGTGAACAGTTTTCCAGGAAGAAGGGAAGCTTTTGAGACCTAGAAAGATTGAGGCATATTGCTCTTGCAGAACAAAAAGAAACCAAACCAAACAATCAAACAAAACCCCCAAACACAATAATTAAATTGTTAGCACAGGACATCTATTATCCTTCTTATTTTGTAGAAAGTACAAGGAGGTTTTATGAAAACATAATGAATAGGTAATAAAACAGCAATTGTCCTGTTGCATAACAACTGTTCATGGTCACTTGACATGGAAGTAGTATATCACTTGATAGAGTGGCGTTATCTAGCACATTCTAGCAGTATCTTACAAAAACAAAACCATATAAGCTTTCTACTGTATCTAATCTAGTTCCTACTTCTAGTTGTAGTATTTTGTCCAACTGGTTTGGCACAGCATCCAGCCGCTTCTAATTCTCCTTGAGCAATCATGCGTTAGTCAAATGCTTATGGGGAATAACACAGACAGGTGCAAACTAATGATTAGATTTTGATTGCTGATTTTGTGAAGAACCAAATCTTCTGGCCATGATTTCACAGAGATGTCAAACAGGTTAAGCCAGAATGTCTGACTAGAGAAAAAAGACTCAGCTTTCATCACACTGCTGTTTCTTAGAGCAAGACTGAAGTGAAAGACTTTGGCTACTTGCAATACACATCCAGTCATTTGGGCAAATTTTGAGCTTGTGCAATTTGCAACCATACATCAAGGCTGTGAAGGGGCATCTGGTATGAAAAGAGATCCCAGCATTTTCATCTCGTCGACAGATAAATACAGATCTGCAAACAACGTGTGCATCCTTCTGCAGACTCTTCGGAACTGCCAAGTACATAAATATAAATCCAATACTTGTCTTCACGTTATTGTTTGCCCTGTTGTGTCAGGAAAGACCCTGATAACTCATTTTTTAATTTGTTGTTGAATTTGTGCCCAACACAGTAGGCACTTAGCTGAGGTGTTTGTTCTGAGAGGGCAGCCTTTTGGAGGGGCACATGCACACAGACACATGTATGCACACATTCCTGTCCCAAGATCTGGTCAACAAGCTTCCCTGTAGGGCTTCTCTCTATATCAGTCATGGCAGTCATGGCAGGACAATCTCAGTTGAAGGGTACCTCAGTTAACTGTAAAAAAATTAGCTGGGTCATAATACCACTTATTTTTTCCCTTGGTCTAAAAACTGCAAGATGTGTTTCGTTGAGGTATTGAAAATCCTAAGCTAAATTAAAAAAAAATACAAACTTTAGTTGAGATGCTGGGCAATGGCTTCTCTCCTACTTCTCATTAATGACACTTTCTTCTGACAGTAGAGCAGGAAATTTTTAGAAATAGGCTCATTGCAAAGCAAATACAGGTTGCCAGGACACAGCTACCCTTCTGAGATTTGCAAACACATAGTTGTATATACTTCTGTCCTCTTAGCATATAGCCTCATTCAGTTTTCAAAGACAAAATTGTGTCAAGATGGAGGGAATATACATATATAATTTCAGGTAAAGTATATTATGGAAATGCTGCAGTTCAAATAATAATGCTTTGTATAGAGAGGCAGTTTTCAGTTTATATAAAGTTTAATAGAAATCCAAGCAACTTTAATAGTTTTTTGTAGGTATACTCCATGAAATAATACTTAAGTACTTATTTTAATATGGATTATTTTTTTTTTTTGTTTTGGTTGGTTGGTTTTTGTTGTGGGTTTGTTTTCTTTTTTTAGTGCAATGACTTATAATGAGAGAGAGAAAGGGCAAGGTTGCTCAAAAAAATATTCTGGAATAAATATAAGGAATAACTCTTAGTCATTAGCAACTAATTTTTTTTCTTGAGTGATTCAACATCCCCAAAACAACTGTGACTACATAAACTACTGCTCTGAAACTGGTCCCTCTGGAGTGATCTTCCTTCATTGATGGAGTTCTTTTTTCTAGAGAGGAGAACAGAATAGATGGATGCCAGGATTATTTACAAGCAGTCTAATCTCCCTAACAGCTCTCACAAACCATTCATCTGGTTCAGAATATGAAGGATACTCAATTATTCAATGAAAAGGTTAAGCTTGCAGTAATTATGCATAGTCAGTAATGAAATGTACTTCCCCTGGGTATTTTTTTAAAAGGATACAGGCTGACAGATGTTTACCACATCCTTTCTGGCAATGTTTTCTGAGGTTTTAGTTTGCGACACTGTTTATGCTTATTTTCAAAAGGCAGTTCATTGTCTTTAATGCTTTACTGAAGTTGTAACTGGGTGACAGTGAAGTAAGTCAGTCACCAAAATCTGTGTGCATCCAAGCCAAGGAAATGCTTCTGACCATTTCTGTTTAAATAAAAATATTCTGCTGCATAAGAAGAACAGCCAGTCAGGGAACAGCCCACCTAATTGCTGGCCCCACATTTTCATCCTTTCTTACATCTATCCATCTCTTTGCTTTCAATACAACACTTTTCTTGCTAAGTATTTTTTACTTAGCCATTAATTATGATACATGTGTAGCAGCTTATAACTGCACTGCTGGTGGCATATTTGGCTGTCGTGCTTGGATGTGAGCTGGCTTTTGTCTTCAGTAATGGCTGAAGGTTTGTTCTGTTAATAAAATCTTATTGATGAAACAGTGAGACTCTAAAATGATAAATAGCTTTGCTAAAGACATCCTCTACCTTTAACCAAAACTATTTCAATCAAGATCTTGCCTTGAATACCAATACTTTGATGAATAAATACTAGCACATCATACTATGTCAGTATGGAGAGGCTACACAGAGGCCTCTGCAGAGGCTGTTCTGCAGTTTCAGTGCAAGACTGAGCTTCATGCACACTACCCACCCATGGCATTGAGTTCTCTCCTGGGGAGAAGCATAATGTCCCAGTGCCCTCATTGCCAGGAGCAGGGGACACAAAGAAAACTATCTCAGAGTGTCAGAGCACTGCTGTGGGCTCTCTGCCAACAGCAACTGTAATTTGCGAAGCTTGATCCTTTGAGCAGCGCTGTTTCAATCATCTGCATCTTGAGGCCACACCTGTGGTCTTTTCTCCAGGCTGCAGGGCTGTATCAAGCAGCTCCTAATTCATGTTCGGGGGCTGAGGGCATTAACACCACTGTGGAAATCAACTGAGAAAAAAAAGAGAGTGGCAAAGAGTTATTTTTAATGCAAATGTTTTCCAGAGACAGTGCCCAGAGATTATCTTTGTGCTTCATAGTTTCCCTCTGGATCAGAAAGCCATCATTTGGGCAGGAGGTGGCTTTCCCCAGAAGTGCCCGAGGTTTTTGAATAAACATCATGGATGAAGAAAGGTTTTTTAGCCAGAAGCAAAAGGTTAAAATGAATACCTTTACTGAAATATGGATCATTCAGGGATAGGAAGGACAGATTTAAAGAAGAATACAGCACCAATTTGCATATTAGCTAAATGTTCCCTGTATCTGATTCGTCTCTTTAAAGGCATAGAGAAGAAGAGTGTGCAAAAAAAAAAATAGTTCTAAATTCAGGTAAGTGCTTCATAGGCAGAGAGTTGAAGTCTCCAGAAGCTGATATGAACTATAGATACATATAATTATGGTTTAATGGCTTCTTACTGATCTTTAACACCTTTGTAACTATTGTCTATATTTTAACTGTGTATTTTTCACTTCATCGCTGTTAATGCTGGGGCTATCTCTCTGTTTTCCATTGCTCCTGCATTTTTTTATTTGCCCCTAAAACAAACTATAGCATTTCTTCATTAGCTGCACAGAAACTGTCAATGGACAGATGCCTGTGCTGCAAGCATTTTAGGGTTACTAATGTTATCTAGAAGAACCACGACCTATAAGAGGATCTTGGGCAGTGTGGCCAAAGCCTAAGGACTCCACAATACTGAAAATAAACTGCTACTCTCTCTGCCTGCTCTCCTGAGCTTTCATGGACTGAGAGCAATTCTGCAATACTGTGTGAGGTTGCCAGTGCACCCAGGGCCAATCAGAGTCTGGAGTTAGTGGGAATGGATGTGTGACGTCTTAGTGTTCACAAAAATCCACACAAGGAAGAAAAGAAAAACACGTACAATGAATTTAAGATAATCCTTGGACTGTGTGTTTGGAAAGTTGGGTGGTTTAAGAGATTATTTAGGGCGCCTTCGTTTAAGTAACACCACTTGTACGGCCTTAATATTTGCAAGTATTTGGTCTGAGGGTTGGTCACAAAGGTCCTTGGTGCCCTTTATTGCAGACTAACAAACCAAATTGTTTAAATATTCATTAAACTCCCATACAAAAAGAAAATAGTTCAGTTAGACCATCACATCAAACTGCTGATGGTTTTTCTTGTTTCCTGTGGTATCTTCTGGTGGGAAAATCTCTTTCTCACAGTATTTCAAGAATATTAGTTGTGGAGGGATGAACTTACTATGTGTATTGGTTTTCTATTCTCCCATTTGTATCCTTATCATCACTTAAAGTTAATGTTGCAGTAATGCCCATACCCTCCATGCAACTGAAGATGACATTGCAATAGGAAAAAACAGGGACACTACCTTTGGCCTGGAAGACTGGTGACCCAGTTTTTGTTCGCTTTATTTTCCATCTTATAAAAGAATAGGTTTTTGGGAGCTCAGATGACAAATGCAGCAGGGCAGACTGTTGGTAGACAAAGGTGTGTTGTGCCTCAGCTGTGGGACAGTCAATGAAGGCCAGAATAGAACTAGAAATTCCAAGAGATCTACAGCCGATATGGATGCCCAGATATTGTAATAAGTATGTTATGAGCACATACCCAGGAGAAGACACGAACCAAGAGAGGTCTTTAAATGCATGTTATTGTTTCGGTTTTTCCCATGAAAACCATGAAATATGAAATTGGACCTATCTTACAATAAGGCTGAGGTTAAAGGAATTACGCTGCTGCAAAACAGCAGGATGTGGTTGACAGGCAAAGGAAGAAATCTCTGGAAACGGAGTACTACATGAGAAAGAGAAAGATGAGCTATGTGCCTGAAATTCACCATGATTTTAGTCTCTCTTTAAATAATGATATACCATGTCATCTCAGTTCTGGAGAAGCATACAAAGGGATGTTTGCACAGAACCAGTGCTGCTGCATGAAAGGTTAAAACAGTCTTGCAGCTGCAGCAGTGGAAAGCACCATCATAATGCATCAAATTAAAGATGCGAGGAAGATGTTTTCTGAGCAGACCCTGACCTAAACAGGAAGTTGATAGCTTCCTTTAGCTTGCAGCACATTGGAAAGCAGCAGAACTCCCTTTAATAGATATTGCAAGCTAGCAGTGGAAGACTTAAATAAGCAGGAAAGAGATTTGAGTGTAAAAAAAAAAAGCTAATCCAAAGTTTATTGGAAGACGAGTTTTGCATCATTACATATCAAAATGTATAAAAATAGACAACAGGCTGGAGAATAAAGCAGTGCTCAGCTGGAAACTCTATTTGCAGTTCATGCACACTAGCTGCACCTTCACAGATATAATAATCCTGTGTTGTGACTCAGATGCCAGATTTCAAAGTGTGAGGATCAAATTTGAGGTATCACTAATAAAAGATTACTTCAAACTCTCACCCAAAGGTTTAAGAATATTGAACTAAACTACTTGCTGCCTAGGTAATTAATTTTCCCCATTTACAAAGGCCCTCTTTAGTTACTTTAGCAGTGTCATTTTGCTCCAACTATTTAATTTCTTTCTTAAAACTCCCTATAGCACCAAATCCCCTTCTCTATTAAGTCCTCTGAAGACTTCTATATATATTTTATTTTTGTTTGGTTCGTTTTCCTTTTCAGGCCTCAAGGCATGGAGCTTTTCCCCAGACAGGGAACCAAAAATGTGGGGCACATGTGCACATCCACTGGTTGCTCAGGTTTCTAACCATGGCTGCTGTAAACTTCCCACTGCTCCTGATGTGCCTCCATTCTTTTCCTTTCTTAGAAGTGCATCCTGACCCAGCTCAGCATCTTCTGAAAAATAAACAAGCTTTGGGTTTGGCTTTTGGTTCTTTCAACTGTGTCTTTCTCTCTGGCAGATGTGGACAGAGGTCCTCTCGTACGGGTTGAGCTGATGGGGAAATGAAAAGGGCACAAGAGAATGAACTCTTTTATCTTTTAGTCCCACACAGGTCTTTTTTTGGCTGCATATTTGCAGAGACTTACAGAGTCTGAAATGTTTTTAAAGTTTGAAAAATTTTTGAGTATTTCCTCTTCTTTTGATTGTTCAACTTATGTTTATCATGTTAGTTCAGAATGCAAAGTCATATAAGCTGGGATTTTCAGGCAAAGATAAGGAGACTTCAGACAAAACATCTGTGCACAGCCCAGAGTAGCAGAAACTTCCATCCAGTTGCTTTGCCTCAGATTAAATCTTTACAAAACAAACCTTGCAAACATGCATGCAACCGCAGCCTTACTACCAGTTTGGCTACAAATCTCTTCTATTCCTGGGAGCATTAGCAGAGGAAGTTTCTCTGGGATCAACAGACAAGGCAGCACTGCAAAGTAAGTGCAAGGAAAGCAGAGGTGGTAGAAGTGGAAATACAGGAGTATGTCCCAACTTTTAAAAGAGAGCAGAAAATGGGGACCTCTGGGATTGCTACTTTTCACAGAGCCTGGGAGAGCTGGACTTTGTTTAAAAACCTTTAAAATTTAATAAGGAGTTAGTTTGGTTGGAGCGGCTAAACCTGAAGCCCCATTATGCTAAGCCACAAATGGATGGGATGCCAGTTATTTTATGGCTGCCTGAGGCAAATCAGTTGCTGCATCTAATTTTGCTGTATCTTTGCTAAGTGTAGTGGTGCCACAACAGTTCAAGGGCTATCCAACTTTTCCTTTTATTCAGATTTCATGGGTGGAGCAACAATAGGGAATACAGTGAATATATATGTATTTACTTAAGTTTCAGCTTTCTTAGCCATAGCTTAGCTATCGAACTGACACACAAAAGAAAACAAACCCACCCAAGCAGTGGAGTCATGAGTTAAAAACATGTGATTTATTTATGTTGCTAAAACTATCAAGAGAACAGGGACAGAGAGGTTAAAAAGTCCGGGCTGGTGTTTCTTAAAAAGCCAGGGACACAGGAACACCCAGCCCTATTTTAAGATAAAGGGGTAAAGGCTGCCTGGAGTAGAAAGGTTCTTTTCAAGCTGTTGACATGTTAGATGATGCTGTGCTGCAGGGAGATAACTGTAACATAGTGACTTCTCCATGGATATTTACTCTTGACTTCAAGTCAGTGAGGCTGTTACTGTCATAATCTCCATTAAATGTGAGCCTGGGGGCATTTCAGTGCTACCAGCCTCTACAATTGTACTGAAGTTTCCCCTGCTAATACTGCTTTTTTTGGGATAAAATTCTTAGCCCAATCAGTAAGGTTATTATAGGGTCTTTACAGATCTAGGATTTAAAAAAAAAAAAAAAATCACAGTTTTAACCCATATAGTTTCTTAGAATTCAATCAAAGTCCATGTGAAATGTTAAAAAATGGCAGGAAAATAAAAGCAGTACAACATCCATCAAATGCTTTTCAAACCCTGCAGTTTTAAAGCTGATCTCTGGGTTATTCTGGACATGACTCATGATTTCTGCATGTCTGGTTAACTATAGCACATCTTGATTTACTGCTTTCTCTAATCTGTGTGTCTACACTGGGCTACATTTAAGCCATCTGGCTAACGTCATGGTGGGAAGAGCACCCAAAACTATTTAATTTTGCAGGTCTGTGCTGTGCTCCTCAGCATGCTCCCTAGACCCCATGAGCTCAGTATTTTGCATGGACATCCAGAGAGCCTCACATGGGCCAAAATAAAAAGAAAGACTAAGATATTTCCCCCTAATGCATTCTCTTGCAGTGACCATCTGGGATAGAATAGATTTGTGTGCACCTGGTTGCACTTGTGCAGCCCAGGAGCCATTTTTTCAAAATCCCCATGGCATCAGGGGCACTCATTTCCTTGCCTGTCAATATTCTCCCCTGGTCTGTGCTGACCCAGCCTCAGTATCCTCCCTGGGGCAAGAGCCCTGCCTCTCTGGTGGCTTTCTCCTCCCCTCCCCGGCAGTACATGTGTCAGGAAAACTTGGCTGACATTTAGATAGGCACAATCTCTGTAAAAACTCAGTCACTCCTTCTGGGGCAGCTGCACCAGAAAGGCAGCTGAAGATGAGAATCAGGCATGAACTTCATCCTGCCTGCACATTGTTGTGGTGCTGGTCTATTCTTCTCTTAAGTAGAGGGCAAAGCACTTCAGTAAAAAGTCACTACTTGGACATTAGATATAGTCTCCTAGAAACTTATTTCTGGAAAACAAAAGAAGTTTCTTTATAAACACAAACATCTCCTGATCCCAGGAGTCAGGTCCATCTTAAGAGTAGATACTGCCCACAGTCCCAAAAACAGAGGGATGAGAGTCCTGAAGCACCTGGGTGTGAGGAGCACACCACACCATCCCACACGGCACTGAGAGTGGGGTCTTCCATTGAAATGCCTGATGTTCCAAGAGGAAGTGAGGCAAAAATAAAACGGCGTGCTCAGTCCCATGTTTCATGCACAGCCTGCCTTGGCTGCTGCTCATACTGGCTGTGAACACATGCAGTGGGCATGGCCTGGGGTTTGTGTAACAATGATAAAAGCAGAGTAGCTCCCAGAACTTTGGGTGACACCAGATTCATGTATAGGAGCCACAGCAGGGCAAAATGTCTATGGTTTTCTGGGACTGGAGAAGAAAACTTGTTGGCTTAGGACTACAAACTGTGTTCTTTCAGAGGGAGACAAGCTACAATGTAGGTGAGTCAATAAAGTATTGAAAGGCTAGGTTCAAATCTAGCTAATTATTAAAGAAAAAAAAATTTCTTGATGATTGAGTAACTTAACAGATAGCCATGTGCTTTGGGGATACTTTGGTGGGGCTTCCCAAAATAAAGGAGTAATTTCACAAGACAGGCAATGGAGAGAGGCAAAGAGCTCTGAAGACCTCTCGTGTGTATTGAGATAAAGAAGAGATATGAAGAGCTGCTACCCCTTTGGATCTAGGCTGAGTGAGGAGAGAGTGGGTGCCCTTGGACCTACGACATCAGCCCCTGGGTGGGTTCAACAAAACAGTTGGTAGCAGAGCCCCAGTGTCTTCAGCACCCAGTATTTTCTGCTCCAAGCAGGTTATGAGGCTGACTCAGTCTAACACAGGCATTAACAAGGTGTGTTTCATTTACCTTCTGCAAGTCCCTCAGCGTTCAATGTCATTTTTCTGTCCTCCAAAAAGAATTTCTCCTTAATTTCTGGCCCTGAGTATGGGTTATTACTTGGTGGGTTTTTTTCTCTAATGTTCCTTATGATTCCTGCTGAGGACAGTCTTTGCTTTGGAGGCATGTAATTGTGTATTGCAAAGCCCAGTTGTCCCAGAAAGACACACAGAAAACCGACCACCTGGCATCAGTGGAAACTTCAAGAATAAAAGTAAGATATGTCTAGGGACTTGTGAGAGCTGGAGAGAGGCCAATTGTGGACAGAGGGACTGTGTGAACTTGAACATCAACCCATGTTCTTATTTTATTTTTTTCTTTCTTCTGTTATTTTTAAGGAAATGTGGGCTGAGGCATCAAAAAAGAGCAGAAGATGCACTTTGTTCTAAAGTAGAAGGGTCTTGAGAATAACTGAGTAGGTTGAAAATATTATGAAATGCTAAATTCCCTTTTGTTCACTGTATTTCAGGGAGCTATAAGAAAGAACACAATATGTAATTTCAACCAAAACAAAGGGTGAATAAAAAGCTGTTCACAAATTCAGATAGTATGGGCAGAAAGGATTGGACAAGACATTTTGAAGAAGAGAGGAGGAGTGAAAAAAGTACAAAGTTTCAAAGACAAGGAAAATTTTTCAAGGCTTCTGGAAAAACATAAGTTTGGCACTAAATAACAAAGGGCTTTTGGGTCATATTTCTCTGAAGGAGGCAGAAAGCCATCCACTGGAAAGCAGTTCCTGGATGTTGGGTCCCCTGTGTGTCCTGGAAAACATGACTTTGTTTTTTCATGCAAATAGAGAGATTTTTTTAGTGCCCAAAAATCCCATGTCCTTTCACCAATTTTTCTTTTTAATTCAAATGAGTTCCAAACCTCCAAATGCTGAGCTAGTCGGGAAAGTCAAGAAAAGTAACATTGATGTTTCACAGTTATCATACTGCAGTTAAGAGGAGAAAAAAACCCCGAGAATTACTGAATGTATGACAATAGGAAAAAGAAGCATGTGTAGGTAAGTGATGCCTTGGACAACTCCTCTCCCTCTCTGCATGTTTGGATGCAGATGCTCTGCACCAATGTGGGGAACAGATCCTGCCTGCAGCAATGGCCTGAGTCCAGGCTGCCAGCTTTGCTGTGACAAGACAAGGTTAACTAACACAGACATGCTATGCAATGAGGATATTTTGGCTGAGGGGTACTGACAGAGGAGGCAGTCACTGGTTACACCAATTTGCTGCTACTCCCTGTTCTCCTGGGAAATTTGAAATGCAGCTACACTGCTCATACTGCACCATTTCCCAAGGCAGGGTTTATCCGTACGTGCCTGGCTGGCTGCTGGCAGTGGTTTGCCTCAATCATTGCTGACTTGGATAATTCCAGCCTTGGATTGGGCAAATCAGTTCACAACCATGTTCAAACTGTAATATTACATACCATTTCCCAGACCTTACTGTCTCCCTATAAGCCTGAACAGTCTAGCACTTTAAGAAAGACCTTGGTTTTAATAATTCCATTTTAAATTCAGGCTCACTTTAGCATCTGTTACCACTTCTTGATGGCAGCTCTTCTCATTTAGGTAAGTGAAATTTTGTAAAAAGTCTCTAGTTCCCACAAAGAACAATGCATTAACTTGGCCCCTCTGGAATTTTTTTTTTTTTCTGCTTCTAAACCTCTATTCTACTTCCTTCATAACCACATACACGTACCACATTATTGTATTTCATTTGCTATTTCCTTTACTCACTTTAACTTTCTCTGTTGTGCAGTCTCATTTGAGAGGTTTTCTTGTGCAAGACTGACATGATGCAGTTAGAAAATTCTTGTGCAGGTTCCCTTAATGTATATTTTTTAATGTTATCCCTCTGAGGCATAAAATGTTGCATTTAGTTTTCATGACAGCTAAAAAGGGAGAAAATATCATGAGGGAAAACAATGGTAGATGCACTAACACATGGCAGAGATAAGATACATAAAGTGTTTGGTATTGCTGATTCTTAATGCTTGAGCCTGTGTATTGATCTCTGTAGGAAGGATGGGGGAAGGTGGAATAAATACGGTCCCATGACTTTAAAACAATTGCAAACTACTTTCAGAAAGGCATAGCAAAAATGTCAACTTGTAGAAGTCTGTGCTACATATTATTTTTTGTGAAAGCCATCGCAAGGAGGTGCTTTTTGTAACAGGATGATGGTGATGGGAGGTACTAATATTTACTACTTAAACCAATATCAGTTTGAAAGAAACCAAACAAAAGTGAATGATCCACTTTTTGAAGATGTCGAATGTTTCATGCCACAAAATCCACGTGAGGTTTTTTTCTGCTGGAAGCCTTTGTGAGAATTTCTCATTCTTGGATCTTTGACTGAGAGTTTAGTGCAGAAAATTGCTTCCTTCTGTGGTACACAGCAATAAAAACACAGTAAAGATTTGACAAAGGAAAATGATTGTTGTTAGCAACAGAGGGCTCAGAGTGCTGCAAAAATGATATACCATTGTCCTTACTGGCATTGATGTATGCAAGCTCAGCACTGGTGAATTTAGCAAGCAGTGATCCAGAATAATATGAGAGGGGTATGCAGGTATTTGCTGGTTTGTAAACAAGGCTGGTAGTTTAGCCTTCACATGGTGTCTAGACAGCAGCAATTAGTAGTAATTAGTAAGTACATCTGCTGTCTGATTAGTCCATTGCAGCTCACGTGCTGTGGAAGCAAGGGATCAAAGAGTTTTACTTCAACATCAGTACCCCATAAAATAGAATCCTGCATTAGATTCCCATATGTTGAGCGCCTGCTTTGCTCTGATGATCTGGTTTAGAGTTTTTGAGGTGCTTGTTTCCCTGCTCAGGAGCCAGCCTGACAGATAAAAACGATGGACTGATAGTAAACATTTAGCCTTGTAGTAATAATAGTAAACCAAAAACAGTCTTGAACCTTGTCAAGTAAATATAATGCTGTTTCTAGGTCTCAGTTCAGTAGGTCAGAACTCCACAAAACATGCTCCAAGGTATAAATTCATGCCTCTGCTAGATACTTGAATCTGGCTTTTACTGGGCTTGACTTGGTAGAAGGCAGCTTTTGTCATGCCTTCTTACAACCATGTAGGTGCTAACTGTGCCCCTGCCTTGTCTCAAGGCAGAAGGGAGATTGTAATATTGCAATATACTTTGTGTCAGAAACAGCAATTAAACACTGGACTCTCTGCTAGGGCTATTGTAGGTTCCCTGACACCTGAGAACAGCCCTATGTGTGACTGTCCAAGTGGAAATCCACCTAAATAGTTGAGGAAAATGCTGTTGTCCACTGGAACACGTGAAGAGAGGAGTGTAAAGACACCATTGTTGGTTGACTTGGTTGGTTTTCACCCCTATTTGCTTTCAGATGTCTGTATAACACCCACATGGGCACTGCTGCTAGTGGCTCATATGCTTCGGATAACATCTACTTAAAATACGGTTGCTGCCAACTATACCAAATAGTTGCAAAATTAAATCAGCCTTAGTCAGAAAGCCTGCCAGCTGTGCCACATACTATGAGCAGCACTAAAACAGTGGAAGAGGGGTGGCCAAGAGCCTCAGAAGCCTCCTGGATTTTTCTTTGGCACACTTATCTCTTCATTTCTCTCCCCCAAGACAAGAGCTTGTTCTTCAGGGAGCTCCTAGAATATCTGCCTATTGTCATCCCTAGCAAGTAATGTTTCTTTTGCATATAAGAGGCAGAAGACCTGAGTGTGCTTAAAACCAAATAATTTTATCATCAGTAATTGTATTCATTCACAAAAAGCCAGGAACTCTCTATTCAGGGAAAGCATCCTGTTTGCTAGGCTACAGAACGCTGTTTGTCAGACTTTCCTAATAAATCCTATATGAGAAAGAGTATGGTTTTCCCAGGATTTCCCTGAGATTGAAGCCTTGGATATGCTGTAGGATGAGGAGCTGTAGCTACCATATCACAGACTTTGTCTCTCTGTGTTTCTGCCACATCGCAGCTCTTTGATGATGAGCATTTAGAGGAATTTTAGCAAAAACTTGTGCTAGCTCTGTAGTCTCTCTGACAAATCACTGTGGCCTAGGAAATTTTTGCAAGGTTTAGGAAAATGATTGCTCTTGAACCAAGGACAGAGAGTCACCTTGCAGGAAACTTCATCCTATAAGCAGATTGTGCCGGAAACCCCAGAAAGCTGTAGTATAAAACCCAGTGCTAAGTATAAGACCGCTTTTTGAAAGCAGACAGAGGAACAAGAAAATGAAAACTGGGTGAGACTTTGCCAAACAATAAAGGTCTGGTTTATTGCTGATGTTTGGGTCAGTCAGTCTAATTGGCATCAGGGAGTATGTTTCTGAAACAGCTGCAGTCCATAATGTAAATCAATATTTTAACATCACAGTTAAAGGGCCTCCATTGCATTAAATCTGCAACAAATATCAGATCCAAATTGTTATACACGTTTGGGGATTCTCAAAGTGTCCAAAATGGATTTTATGTTCTTCAAGATAAACATGTGACTGTTTTGTTGCACTTGTAAGGTGAAGGAATCCAGAGAGCTAACCCACAATAAAAAAACCAACAAAAACCAAACCGATTTTTGTATTGTATAAAAGCTGCAGTTTCCTAGCTGATTTCATGGTTAGGCTAAGTCAGGTTGTAGAGCAGTAATGTAGTCTCAAACTGAGACATGAGTCATGTGAAGCCATCAAAATCTCCCAGTCTGATAGAGACTGAAACTTACTCACTCTGATCTTTGTTGTAATATGAGTATCTAAAGATATTTTTGCATCCCAGAGTATCACCAGAAAGTGAAAACCTTTGAAGGATAAATAAAAATACTTCCTCAGTCAAGGAAATATGTTGGAAATAGACAGTCTTCACAAGCCTGTTCTCTGGGCTTTATCCTTTTCCTCTGGTTTATATGCACAGGGATCTGAAGTAGAAAAAGTACTCTGTGATGAAGCTGAGTTTACTTTCATTTATTTGCCGAGCATGAGAAAAGCTCTTATTTTTAACACTGACAAAGCTATATGAGATGAACTTCCAATATAAAATGGGACAAGTCAATTTTACGCAAGACTTGAAAGTTCAGATGAAAAAATTGTGATGTAAGCCTTTGGAATCATCAATGTCATGTAAAGAAGCAAACACTGCAGAGAAGTACTTGATTTAAACTAATAATTGTAATATTTTTTTACCAGCTACTGCTCAGAAAATTTCTATGAAATCCATAAGTAAATTCTATGCAAAATTACTTGTTCCAGTGGTAAACATAAACAGACTTTTTGAAATTAAAAGGGAAAGGACATTCTTCAGTATTTTCCCCAATAACTGAGTAGCACTGGAGACACAAGCATCCACAGGCTGGAAAAAACATGGAGAGGGAGCATTATTTTGAGATGTGTGAAATGTTCTGTATAATTGGCTAAATAGTAACTGTCTTTGTGGCTAATGAGTGATGGTGACTCCCAATATCTCATTAAATTTAACCTTACTTAAGAATTTTGCTTCAAACACAATTTTGGCTGATTCCCCATTTTCTTACCATCTTATTCTCCTTTTTTTCAAAGATATTATTTATCTACTTAAAGGCCTCTAAATCATTCTGTGGGACTGGCGTACTTGTGACTGGCACCTCTGCTAAGTAGATAAAAGCATTTCTATCATTCTTCCTTAATACATGAAAAAATTGAAGAAATTACACTTCTGCTTTATTTTTTTTTCCCTTTATGTTACTCTTTTATTCTAAATAGTGGGGATGCAGTTCTTTGTTTCTCCTGGTCTGGTCAATTTGGAGACAGCTGGAGCTGTGGACACAATGCTTTGATGCAGATCTTCAGTGATTGAATATACACTGCCTTTGTCTCAGTCAATAAATACATCACGATTTTAGCTGTTAATAAGACAAGCTTTGTTCTGGTCTCCTGCAGAAAGGTATTCTTGAGGCTTCTTTATGGATAGATGTGGATGAAAGTCTTCATTCTGTCTACTTGCGTTCTTCTATTTCTTTCCAAAAAGAATTGACCACACATCCTTATCACCTAGTGTACTTCAGTCCAATATTCTTCTCTCCCATCACCTCCAGCATCTCTCTATTTTCTGTCCCATACTTTAAAATTTTGGCATGACGCAAAGTAAGTGACTGGTCCAAACAGCTGCTTTGCAGCCCCCATCTTTGTAAAGACTAACCATGGGCTGAGGCTTGCAGGTCATCAGATGCAGGTGTAGCTGGAAGGGGTATTCCCCACCTTCAGTTGCCTTTGCATGGCCAGAGCCACCCCACGTCTTGAGTGGCTGGAACTGGTCACACCTGCTTTTGCTAGGACTTTTGTCTTCTTATAAGTCACTAAAAAATCTCTGGCTGTAATGAGGAAACTTTGGTTTTCTCTGCGTTCCTTTCATCATTTAGCCTTATGAGTCTATTCTTTGTTGGACTTGGGGGGTTCTGAAACTTATAATTCCATAAAAGAGCAGTAACTGTTTTTACAGCCTGTTTAAGTCAGCATTTCAATGTGCAGACACTTAAGTTTTTAGTCTCTATAAATTATGTTACCCATTAGCGTCATTGTTGCTGCTAGGCTGAAAAGGGAGATGTATAGCAACATTAATTTCTTGATAAGGCCCTACTTATGGGCTGTGAAATATTCACATATTGAAGTTTGGTATTTGATTTATACCGTCATCACTGTTCATATTGCTCCAGAAGAAACAAGGACAATGATTTTCTCTTCTATTTTCAGAAAACTGGGACAAAAACCCCTATGTGCCTAGATATTCCAAGGCCACCCCTTCCCTCAAATTTGAATATACACAGCAGAAAAATGGCCCCATAGGATCTGGGACTAGCTTAAAGGGGTGCTGATCCTAGGAAATTTTGGAAGGGATTCCTAGAAATCTGGAGTTGCTACATTTAAGATTGCTTAATAAGATTAAGTCCTCAGCTGACATCAAGGATGATCACCTGCTGTAAGAAGGCTGTAAACTGTTACAACTACACCATCCTTTTTTTGTCTGATCTCTGATGTCTGATCTCTTTTTGTCTGATCTCTGATCCTTTTTTTGTCTGATTGTGCAGCTGTTTTTTAAAATTTAGATGCTGCAAAAGTCTGGGATGCAGTATTCACGGGTTCAGGATTGTTTGCTTCATTTATAAAAGGAAGAAAATAGAACAAAAAATTTAATATACCTCTTAAAGAAAGAGGGGACCCCCAAACATTCCTGCCCACCCATGGAAACCCTCTGTTTTATGCCTTTTTCCTTTCTGTTACTTACCCATCCCAGCACCGCCTCCCGCTCAAATTGGTACACAAGAAATAGGACAAGGAAATAATATATTGCTGTTTCTGCCCAGTCTAACACCCAGTGTCTCCTCAAATTATTTCTCCTGAGTGACCTGTGTATTGGGGAGATAACAGCCCCCTGCTCTGCCTTTTTTGAGGTCCACTACTATGTATGTGGGAAACAGCATCTCTTGACAGTCCCCTGTCCACTTAATCTTTTCATTGCCCACTATTAAGCTGAAATTAAAAATCTAACTATTTTCTTGTTATGTGGTTTTTTTTCCCCTAGGCCCTAGATACTCGCTACAACTTTTTCAGTTTTTTGCCTTTATTTTGACAAATTTTCAGGGACTAGCAATTTCCATTTCCTTGTGGGGTCTATAGTTTCTATAGACTAGCTTTAACAAAAATAACCAAGTTAAAAATTATGTGGAGGATTTTATTTAGTGGTTAAAGAATGGGATACAGTTTCCCAGGTTTTCAGTTTGGTTGTCTTTCTTGAAATGAAAGAAATTCACCTTGGTTCAATTTGCTGTTATTCAACTGGTGTTATTTAATTTATTCCAGAACTGCTTTGTTTCTGTATTGCACACATTTCTGCTTCCACTTCCCCTGTTGCAAAAGCCTGCTCCAAAAACACAGTTCAAAACACAAAAACAGTTATGTTTATTTAACTGTAACTTATATGACTCTTAATTCATGAATATTTGTGAAATATCTCCAAAGCTTTCTGGATAGCAGACTTGGTAGCTGCATTTTGAAAGATTGACTTTTTAATGAAGTTACTCAAGTAACTACTGAAACAAGCGTGAGACAATGGAAGCAGAATCCCAATGAAATAATTCTTCAATCAGACCTACGCTTTTCCTGTTGCATGGAAATATTATGAAAATCCTGATAATGAATGCCTCTTTGCAAAAATCCCCATATGTGAACACAACAGTAATTAGGACATCTGAGAAAGGTCGCAGAGAAGTGATTAAAAATCCAAGGTCAAAACAAAGGAAAACAAATGCAAAGTTTAACCCAGGACTTCAGTGATGAGTAGGAGTGCGTCCATCTTATTCCAAAGTGCTGCTACTGTTTCTCCTTTGTGGCCTTTTCCTTTTGTTGTCATGACTGCATTAGCTGCCTCTTTATTGAAGTGTTTGTACTCCAAATAAACACACTGCAGTTCTCATCTAGCATTCATTTCTGTGAGTCAGGACCAAAGCTTTATGCCTCTTTATAACCCTTCTGTGAGTTCTGACTCAAGCCCAATGTGCTTAATACATCTGTTTCTCTTCCTGATGTATACCTCTATGGGCACCGATAGTTATCTTATGCTCACTAAGAGTTTCCCTGAAAGCATTTCTTCCTCTGTGAGTTTGAAATTACTAAGAGCACAATGACTTTGCATCTGAGAAATTAAAATATATCCTTAATGCATCTGACCAGGATCCTGCGTAGGTAAAATGTGCTCTGTGTGATTGATGGATTTTTAATCTACCTTCTCTGTCTATTTTGTGGGCACCTTATCCAAGAGGGATGCTTCTGAGCAAACTGGCTTTCATCCACAAAACCACTTAAGCTCATACTCATCTTGGAACATGTGAATCTTTCCACTGAGATATCGGAATAACAAGGGAGCATTGCTCTTTGGAACCACCAGCTGTGAAACCCCCAAGAGAAGAACACAGGACTAGTTCTGGAAAAACAGTTAAAAGTAATATCATGTCTTGTTACTTCAACATTCAGTACTGAAGAACTTATCTCACTAGCTCCTGCTGAAGCCAGCAGGATTTTAGGGAGCTGTTCCAGGGCAGCCCAGTGCCCCAGACAGTTAGGACTGGGGGGGAATTAAGTGTTCAATAATGAGTGGGAGCTGTTGGTGTCAGTGTAAATGGTCACAAATACATCCTTTGCTCAAAACCACAGTTTCCAGAAAGGACCATCACTGCTCCTTGAGCCAGCTGCACTGGGCTCTGCCTCACAGAGAAATTTCCATCAACCAGCATTGCTGTTTGTAGTGTACCTCATTCCAAAACCCTCATTCAAGCAAAACTGCCATGGGTCTGTGGGCAGCTTTCCCCACAGGGAGTGGGAAGCTCAGGACCAAGCTCTTGGTAGGTGTAGCTAGGGCTCTGCCATGAGGAGGGAAAGGACACTGTCATACTCCTCATGGTTCTGCTTAGTCCCCTTTCCTCCATGCACGGTTAACAAATGTGCATTTTGTTATGCTGAATTAATGGTGTCCTGGCTTTGACTGGACAACATCAAAAAGCTGCCATCTCCAATGCCTCTGTAACCACTCATGGCTCTGTCTTGCTCCTAGAGCACCTATGCTGACAAGGACCATTTATCAAAATTAGTTTGGGAAGCAGCTGCACCTAAGCATTTCCATGTAAGCAACAGTCTTTTGAGAATGGGAATCGAATGGGAGAAAGGAACAATGGAAACCCAGGAAGATGATCAGAATCCACCTTGACTTACAATGACTCAGTCTTCAAGTGCTTGGCCGTATTCTGGAAGGCTGCAGAAAAATGGAATTCAGTTTCTACCTGGACCTCTGAAAAACTGGAAAAAATAAAGATGTGTCTTGGAAAACAGCTTTTGAAATGCCAAGAAAATCTCCTTTATACAAAAAGCTTGAACCTGCAGAGACTCTATCTGCATCTGGGTCATAGTATTTCGTACCATTACAGAAAGTCAAACAATAAGAATTTGTCATATTAACTACCAAGTAGACAGTAACACTGTCTTATGAACAGGAATTTTACTCATCTGAAAACTATTGTTTTAAAGGGGGTCTTTTTTCTTTTACTGATCTGTGAGGAGAATATGTCAGTGTAATCTAAAACTTGTTGATGCTAACCATCAGAAAGATTACTTCTGGTCCAGGCTCTCAAGATCCTCCTAAGATTATTATTTGCAGTTTTTATTCCACGATGATCTCAATCCATTTTATTGATTTTTCTCCTTGATCCATGGGATCATTTTCTACTCCAGTCTGATCAGATCTTACTATTTGTAACCTTTCCTAGATTTTGAAACTCAGTACTCTCTTGTCTTTTCCATTAAATTCTTCTTACTAACCATGACAGCAGAAAGAGTGGGATCTCAGTTGATGATCTTAGTTGTAGTCCCAGCACAGAAGTAGGATGAGTCATACCAAGTAATGCTTCTCTGATCATCTCTGAAAAATTCTTAGTGCGGTTTCCTTTTTTGTTTTAAGGGGCGTAAGGTAGGTGGGAACACCCCCATCCTGTGCTGGCCTGTGTGGTGGGGTCAAGAACAAGGACAGGAGAGGTCTTGACATCTCTTTTGCTACGGGGCTGGGAATGAATTTGTTCTCAGGGTTGCAGCTTGACAGGAAGAGACAGGGAAAATCTGGTATTCTGACAAAACTTCAGGAAAAAAAAATAACATCCTTATTTTTTGTCACAGTGCCAGGATGGCCCTTGTGCTCTGGGACTATCAAGCCAAGCTTGACATCTGGTGTGGGGATTCATCTGATGGAATGAGAATGACGGTATTAGTCATTAGTCACCCCAGGCTTGCTTCGGAATCTACAGGGAGAAATTGGTACTTCCAAGGGCGTGATTTGCCTTTTTCTGAAGTTATCCAAACCCATATTACGTGAATTATGCTCCAGATATCCCTGGGTTTCTCTGCTGAACTAGTTAGCTCATTCTATTTTCCTGATACCAAAAAGAAATATAATATCTATTATAAATCTTTACTGTAATTATTCAAACTTACTTCTTGCCTTCCCCAATGGTCATAAGAGAGCAGTAGGTCACCAGATTCTCAAAAACAAAGCTTTATGTACTAGAAACTGTTATCATGTCCCTGTGTCTTCTACATGAAATAATTGGTTTTTTCTCCTCAACATTTCTTTGCAGGACATCTTTCTTCATTTCTTATCACTTCTACTGTTTTGACTGGGCTTTCTCCAGCTTGACTTCAGCATTTAATATATTCTATAATGATTCAATAACTCAGGTTAAGTAATATATCCTGTTGTTCACACCATAGCCTCTAATTCAGTTATCTTCTTTTATTCTCATACTATAAACATTGTGACTTTATGAACACTGAGTCCCATAATAGATTTTGAGATACACATATCTCTGGTCTTTCCTCATGACTCTGTGTTCATACCATAATTTTAATGTGAAGACAAACTGAAAAGCTCAGTTTTTCCTTCCAGTGCTTGGCAGAGTTGCAGTGCTGACACTGCCAGCCCAGCAAAGAGGAGGAAAATAAGATTAGCAGCAATGACTTTGACTCCAAAAGCCTTCCAGGGAACTGGCTGCACTTGGGTTTGCATTTACATCTCAGCAGCAGACAGATTTACATTTCAACCATTAGATCTCTGTGAGAAACTTCTACTCCCTGTGCATCTGTGATTTTTCTAGTTCTTAGTTAATGAATACACATAGATTTAATACTAGCAGTAATGAAGACACAGGGAGCTGTAGGATAATGAGAAGCAGGAAGCAGTTTCACACAGTTTCCATGAATGAAAAATGTATATGGGTGTTCATAATACTCAGATGGAGCAGAAAACGATGGAGCTCAGTAAAAATAGATGTTGCTGGATTATTCCTCCTAAAATAACCCTTCTGAGGACAAATACTAGCCAGAAAATCCCCTGAAAAAATCCAGCCATGGGACAATGTTATTTTGCTCTTCTGTTCTGCCTATCCATGCTGTTAATTTTAATGGACCAAGGCTCTGAATATGCCTTAGATATGCAGACAGGCAGAAGGGTGACCCATGTGCTTCTCATTACTTTCCCAGATTTCTGTGTGCAGCTGCAAAGGGGGAAAAAACATTTATTGATTTCTGTAAATCTTTCCTGAATTATGAGTAGCTCTTAACTTTATTTTAAAATGAGGCCCTATTGCTTTAAATTGAGCATGGGTAATTTTTTTTGGTGGTCTAATTTTAGTGTTTTCTTATAAGAGCTGTTCACCTATCCAAAACCAGTCTTGTTTTGTTAGCTATCACTGCTCTGAATAAGTTCACTCTGTGGACTAGTGCAGCACATAGCTCCAAAATCCAGTGCAAGAAAAAAGTTAGCTTTTACTTTTTGTGTCTATGGCCCATAAAGAATACACATGCTATGTGGAACATTAACCAGCAAGAACTTGTATGGGCAAGGCTGAAACATCAAAAGCGGCAGTCAGATGGTGCCCAGACCTTTCTGGGCTTGTCTCAGCTCCCGCTATTTAATGTAAATGAGGTAATTTCACGTATGCAGATAGTGGTGTGATCCTACCTCACATCTTAGTCTTCCTTCAGGGAGTCAAAAGCAGCCAAGTATTTTGAGAAACACAGTACCCTGAAGACAACCACTAAATGTTATGGTGCAGCACTTACGGAGTAGTCACTCACATGTGCAGGCCTGGGCTAAATAATCTTTTCTGTCTTCATAAGGAATAGAGTGCAGCCAGCAAAAGGGAATGAGGAGATGTGTGATACCTGGGAAGCAAGCTCACTCCTGCAGACTGGGGAAAGAGAAAGGACATCTAGAAAGAGAAGACCCCAAGGCAAAAAATAAGTGGAATTGAACCAAGTTAAACTGAAATGCTTGCAGAAACAAAGTCCTCTTCCCTTTTCTACTCCCCAGAAACAGCAGCAAATAAACAAATTTAGCTGAAAGCAGAGACACACAGAATAGATGCTTTGCTCTAGATTTTTCCTTGCAAGTGTGGTGCTCAAAGGACAGTGCCTGGTCTTTAAATCTATGCTCTCACTAGTCCTTTTTACATCCCTTTTTCCATTCAATCTCTGTCTTGTTCGTTGCTCCTAAGACCCAAACCATGTCTTTTCTTCCCAAGCAAGGGATTCCTATTCTCTTTTCTTTCCTAAGTCCTTGCTTTACATCTTCCTGGTGCTGACAACTTGTACTGTGATCTCTTCACACAGCTGACACTTAATAGGGAGTCAGGTTTCCCTATGATGTCCAAGCAGACATTTTCAGGGTGTCAGATGGAACCAATATAGTTAAAGAATAACAGAAAAGTTTGAGGATTATTTATATTTTTATGGCCTTTAGCCATGCCTCCATATGTTTCAACATCTGTTGTTTAGCAGACATTAAATGCTGCTTGAGCAGTGAGATAAGTTCATGGGTTATATTTGTACTTTAACCAAAGGGCGATGTGCTTTTATATGTATTTTAGAATTCATGGGTGCACTTAGTCAATAAGAGATCATGTTGGACCATCTGCTATTTAAAAGCTCTACAACTTCTTATGGTGAGGTTTTTATCAGTCTTATCATGTAATTTAGAAAAAAAACCCAAAATCATCTGCCTAAAGAGACAGCTTCTTCAATAAAGATTCTTGAAGCTTTCCTTAAGTGCTGATTTAAAGCAAGGGACATAAGATTACCATCATAATGACAATCAATGATTGCTGGCTGGTAGGACAGTTGTGAGATGAGCTACTAAAATTTACCAAAAGAACCCAGCTTCCCAGGGCTCTTTTTCCACACGGTAAAGGTGAAACTGTTCGATCATTTCCACGCTATTGAATTTGTATCTCTAGCACAAATGTGTCTCACAAATGAATTCCAAGATCTCAGATCTGGGCACCTATTGTGATTTACACTATGTAAGCGTAATTTCAGAACAAAAATGTACAAGGATTTATAGATACACAACATCATGTTGATAAATGCCCAAATGAGCCCTGAATTTAACCAACCATTGCAACAGCTGCTGTTGATATCTGCTAGTCTATTTACCTACTGCAATGATTCGGCCTTAAATGGTATAACTTACTGATGACTGTCACAAAATATTCAGGAAAACAGTCATCTCCATGAGGTTTGTGAAAATTATGGAGCAGAATTGATTCTGACACAATTTTAATATTCCTTTTTAAAAGTCTGTCTTTGCAATCTTTAAAATGTCTGTGTTTCTGTATCTTCTCTCTGATTTCTCTTTAGAACTGGAGATATTCCTCCTGTGAATTAGGTGAAATATGCTTCCTTTTCACCTTAAAGAAACATGACTTCTCTAAGAGAAGCTACAGAAAAGATAGGGAAAGGAATTTCTTTTCTTTTTCAGAGTATCATTTTCCACATTGTATGCATACTTGCACATATCTTGGAAAGCACACTGAAGGTATGATTCAACTGCAGGAGTGGTGTCTAAAAAGAGCATCTTCCACTTTTTCTTTTCGAAGTTCTTATGCTTTTTTCCAACTGTAAACCTTTAGAAAAAGATAGCTCTTGTTCCCTGTTTGCTCTCTATGCNAAATCCGCAATCTGAGTAACCTGTGCTGCTCTGGGCAGCTGGGATTCTTTCGGCACTTGTCCATGCATAACCTATAATTACAGTCTAACTTTAAAAAACATCTGATTGCATCAACCAAAATAAAATGTTCTTTCTAGAATCCTAGTTGACTGCACTTTTTTCTTCGTTTTTATATAATATATAACAAAATATATATAATTGAAATTTCAGACGCAGTGTTTAGTATGACTCTGGAAAATTAACAGCTTTTGTTTCCAACAACCATCCCCTACTTTTTTTTTTTTTTT
>VYXF01012225.1:170161-214263 GCA_013397295.1 Polioptila caerulea
TGTCTGAGAAAGAAGGCATTTACAGATTTTCTAAGCAAGACAGAAGCTGGAAACTGTGTGTGAGGTATTTGGTAAAAATAGTTCCTGTAGTTTCCCAAGATGGAGGGAAAACTCCATCAAATCAAACAGGCAAGCATAAGCAGAAAAGCAGTGCAGCCCTCAAAGAGGGAAAATTGGGATGAAAAACTGGCACAATAAATGCTGAAGCATATTTTAAGATTTTGCATAAAAGCATATTTACATCACAAGTCCCACACATCACCCATTAATTAGAATGGCTAGAAGGATTTTCACAATTTTCTGAAATTTAAGGAAATGCAGTAAATTATATTTTGCAATATAATTTTGTGTTTTCAAAAACACTAAAGGTGGATGAATGGGCAGCTACAAAATAATTTTTGAACTTGACAGGAGTTGGGATGACAATCTGCCCTTTCAGAGGACTTAAGGAAATATTTTTTTCCAGTTGGATTTTTTCTAAATAAATCACATAGCTATGCCTCAAACGTTTTGGTACAAGATGGCATCCCTTCTAGCTAAGCAGTCTATTAACGCAAGGCCAGCTGCTGCTTCTGGTTTTTTGGTGTTTGAGGCATTTTTGCTACCTTCATCGAGGTCAGAATCAGACTCTTTTGGGATCTTTGTGAGACTTAAAGCTTAAGCTAATGCGTAAGTCTCCGATGTTAAGCAGAATTTGAAAGACTTGTAAACTGTCAGAAGGGATATTTGACATCCAGTGATTAGTAGATTGCATTTTGGACAGTGATTAAGAATATAGATTGTGTAATGCTAGCTCTTAAGAAGATACACGAGATTCAAACATATAAATCTAGTATAAAATTTAAGAATTGTTGCTAATTATTCATCAGAATACCTACATAAATATATATTTGTACTACATTATATAAACTTAATTATAAATTGTGACTGATCCTAGAAGTCCAAAAATTGACCTTAGTCTTGAAAGATTTTTGCAGTCATTGCAAACACATTTTTCAGTGTTTAGAACAAAGCTAGCTTAGTCATTAAATGGAAGTATTGAAATCTGACAACTGGTCTTGATCTTCTGTAATGTATGTATAGACTGTGCACCTTCTCCAAAACATTTGAACAGGTGACTTCCAGGTCTCAAATAATCAGCATAAGTACAAAACTGGAAATCTTAGGAAAACAATGAGCTTGGGTTCTTGTCTTCTGTTTCATGAAATCGTGTTTTGTTTTAAGTAAGCTCATTATAAGATATAATTGTATTTTACGCAAGATATAAGTATCTAACATTTAGAGATAAAGAGTCTCAGTGTCCCACTTTTCAATAAAAAGAATTGCTTTTTTTCAGTCATCAGTTGTCAGTTCTCAAAAGGACTTAAAGCACCTTGTCTAAACATTTTGGAAATTATTAATATCCTACAATTTAAGATTCAATTTTACTTTTACAGCTCTGATCACTCAGTATCTCACCATTGTGAGTCTGTTAATTAAAAATCAACATTTAACTCATTTTTTACTTTGCTTTACTTCCTTATTAAGTCTTTTGGAGGAATGAGGAAGAATTTCCTGTCAAATTATCCTTACAGGTGCCAGAAGCAGAATGCATTCTGAAGTGCTTTAGATAATGAAAGGAAAGAAGGGGCTTGGCAGGGAAGGGCTATGTGAAAAGGTTTTCAATGTAAAGGAAAAGGAATGAGCACTAAGTTGATATAGTGGCTTAAGGACGACAAAGAGAAGGCTTTTGGAAGTCTGGAGAGTGTCAGAGGACAGCTGGGGTAAGGACCAGGAAGAGTTGGGGTAAGGACCAGTCAATTCACAGGTGTTTCAGACATATTTCAGCTGAGGTGAAGAAAGACTTCGCACTTTGACAACAGCATCTTATAATGACATTGCTTGGTAGAGCTTCTCAGGACAGTTGGTCTTGCAAATATTGCAGGGATATTTCAGGACAAAAATACACATCCAGTGCAAACAAGGGCCTACCTGATGGTGGTTGGTATCATGCATGTAGGATATGAAGGCTGCTCATTTGTCATTACCTTGGTTTTCCAGAAACTGTGTGTATCCAAGGCCATTAAGACCCAATAAAGGCCTTCATTTTCTATGGGAAATGCATCACCACTGAAACAAAGATCAACATAACAAAAGCACAGTATTTGAAGTCCTGTAGATCCATTGAGGCAATATTTAATCTTTAGTCAGATGTCACTGTACGTANGCAACACACTTGAGAGCTCACCATTATGATGAAGAGAATTGCCTGAGAGACAGAGAACATTTTGTCCTCTAATAACCACACAGCTTATTTATGTGTTGGTGAGAACTGGAACATACAGTTTCTTGTATGGCTTGAGCTGAAAACTAATTGTCAGGATTTAGGTATCAGCTGATATGCATGACTTGTGATTTAGGAATGCATGTTTTACTAACACCTTATGAAAGACTGGAGGAAATGGCAATATTTAGAACATTGATATTAAAGTATGTAGAACAACTTTCAGAAGGAAACTAAACAAATATACTTCACTGTCACCATAATTAAGTGAGAAAGAATACTTTCCTGTTTTGAATAACTTCTTCCCATGAATGCATGACATGCTGAGAACTGAGGCACAAACTCTTTGGTAACAGAGTCCAACAAATGCTGGAACCCATTTTTAATTGTTTCCCTGGTAAGCAATGGCATGTATGCAGCTTTGATTAATTTGTGTTTACCAGTCAGCATAGGGTATTTCAATGTAAAATATAAATCACCTGGCTCTCTGAGTTAGTTTGCAAATCTTGACAATTTACAGCAGTTTACATATGCTTTCCAGCTGCTGCATTTATAGCAATGAAAACAAGGCCAAAATTTGAGACAGTGAAAAGACTCATCTTGATTTCTGCAGGCTTTGAAAGATCCTCTTTGAGACCATGGATCTATGTTAGGAGCAGACAGAAACCCACCAGCCACATAAAGGTATCATTTATCACTGCAAACCTCACACCAAGAAACTTTATGATTATCTTAGTCAAGCTAGGACAGTAGCTTGGATCCATTGCTTTGGATTCTTCATGCCAGATCAATTTTAAAGATTCACTAATTCAGTTTAGTGTTTCTCTGATAAAGAGACAGACATGCATGAGCTGGGACTTGTGACACTCCTCTATATTGAAAGGTCAGCCCCCACTACATTAAAAAGAATTTTTTACATAGATAAGAACAAATCCCAAGAGTTTTCAACTATGACCCAGTATGTTGAAAATATCTACTTCTGCCGAACACTATGAGGGTACCAGTAAAAAGAACTTGCATTATTTTGGGGGGAGAAGGCATAAGAGAAATAAGGAAGGAAGATTTGGGGGTTTTGTGGAATTTATAATATGATCTGTCCGGTGTGATGGGAGAACTTTCAACACAGTTTTCACGCAAAGCACACATCTCCTTCTGGCTCTTCTTAGTTCTGCTATAAATTAAATATAAGGGATCTCTGCTTCTGTGTTCTAGACTATCATTCAATATTTTCCCCATTAACATCCGTGCCTTTCATTTTCCTTCTTTCTTTGAATTGGTTGGTCTACTTTTATAATTAACAAGTGAGTGTCAATCGTAAGTGATTCCCAAGTACTCTATTTTTTCTCAGTTCATAGCCCTTGCCATCATTCCTGCATTTCGTGTCTGTATCTGACATGATACACAAATATCAGATCGTATTTCACATGGCTTGGATAAAACTGATATTTTCCTGAGGTTTTGCTTCCTCTCGTGTATTTTCAGATTTGATATTAAGAAAATATTCATATTGCTGGACCTATGGGTCATTTTATCTCCCTGATCACTCATATCTAAACTGTCATTGTCCATATTTATTTTTAAAGTCTCATCTCGCCTTTTAGACAAAAGAGAGAGCCCTGTAAGTCTCAACCAGAGCCCTATTATTCTACATTCTTTCATCCTTTTCTTCTAATTTGTTTCCTCCATAAGTGCAGCAACAAAACTATCTTTGCAGCAAACATTACAGGGCTTTTTTCCTGCCTATGCCTTCATTTATATCAGAACCTAGAATGTAGAGAGAGGTCGCTCCAAGAGGCGATGAGGACTTAGGTGTTGAAATCCTGTATTTTGCCCTTCTTAAAATAGGAAAAGGGAGAAAAGACATGGAAAAGAGCAGTGTGAACAGCTTACAAAATATCCCTTAGAACTCATCACTGACGGCTCACAGGGCAAATCATTGTTCTTGACTGTATTCTTGGGTGAACTGAGCCACAGTTTCACCACCTATCTGTTTCTTTCTTGCCAAGTTGCTCATGTACTCAGGTGGTCTCACATCCATGTGTGCCCACTGGTCTTGTGTTACCACCAGTGCATGTAGAAAGACTGACAAAGACTTCATTTGTGGAAGTTTAGAAATCACTTTTAGAGAAAGAGTTCAAAAAAGAGACAGAAGGATTTAATTTAAATTGTGGCTGACTAATCCAACTGTATTTAAACAAACCCATATTCTTCACAGAGACTGGCAGTTTTCTGGATCTACAGCCTTTCAGAGGAATGTTCCATGAAATAGTGCTGGAAGATTTCATGTTTGCTGCTTGCACCTCCCTGCCCCCAGAGAGCAGAAGAGATTTCACAAGCATAATGGTAATGTAGGGGGAGCATGTGTCATTACACTGTCAGCAGTCCTGTCCGGAAACTAACCAGAGACAGGCAATAGAAAGCAGCCAGGCTGTGTGAAGAGAATATTGTGCTGAACACATATTACATTACTCTGAAATTGAATAATTACTTCTTCTGAAAGTATAACTTGTGGAAGATTTGATTGCCACAAACAATACCTTAATGGGAATGCAATCTGTTTGCAGACTGCTGGAGAATACAGAATATACAGTTCACTGTTTCATGGATTTCAACATACTGACATTAATAAACTATATTAATTTCTCCAAGAGATGAGTGTGGCCTTCAAGAGCACCTCTAGATGTTATCCTAATTGCTTTACCAAAGCAGGCACTTACTGCTAATGTGAAAGCTGCCTTGTGCATAAAGAAAGCAGCTCCACTCCAAAGTGTAACTGATAGAAGAATTTTAAAAACTTCTGGTATTTTGTCTTTAATAAAATTTCTCTGGACTTAAACATGTGAAACCCATAGTGAATCAGATCTTAGAATTAAGAAACAAGTAGAATTAATGCTATTTATGCCATTATTATTTATATTTTTATTTTCTTTTGGTCTTCAATCTTGCCTGTATTCTTCTTTCAAAACTGTCTCATTTGAGTTCATCTCTTATTATGTTTGAATTATAACAGTAAGCAAGCTAGAAGACAACAGTCTGATTTATGTTTAATGAGATTCATCAAACTAATTTATTTAAGTAGAACATACCCGATTATAGGTGTACACAAGTGAAAGGAATTAAGTAACATAAGTAGACTACATGCATTCCACAGCACATTCAGCACCAGTTTGCTGAGTTTAGAAGCACATATGAGAACAGTGTAAAAAGCACTAAAAGTACTCATGAGGTGTATGTCCACAAATACAGGGTGAGCAACCTTTGTCACCTGGAAACTGAAGGATATGCTGCCTCTCTATGACAGATTCAATGGCTAAGATATAATGAGTGGGTTCTAGTGGGGTCAACTAAGTGATGTCTTTTGGTGAACTGCCATTGTGAACCTTGAAAATGTGTATTGCAGCACTAGGCTCTCTGCAGTGAATCACTGGTGAAGGGCACTGCCATCAACAAGCTTCAGAGCACGGATCTTTGTAATACTCCTTGGTAGGTTTATATCGGGCTTACTTCTTGTTAGAGGCTTTGAGGAATCCGATAAATCTGTACTAAATTTCAGGAAAAACTGATTTATTCTGAAGTTGTATAACTGATGTTACTGAAGGTAGCACAAATATTTACAAAGGCTGTAGTTTGTCGTCAGAAGGGAAAGTTCTTAACAATTGCAGCATTCATAACATGTCTATAAATAGAGATATGTATATTTTTATTCACTTCCCTGTGTCAGGCCCCATCAAAGATAGCAGTTGGCTGAAGCTCCTTTTTATATCATTCTGCTGTCTTTTCTGTCTTACCAATATGTGTCAGTGAAGAGGTGATCAGAGAGTCTCTGTCATCCTTTTCATTTTTCACTTCAGAAACCTTTTTAACTCAAAAAATAAAGCAAAGATGTTCAGATTTTCCAAAAGTAACCCTTCATTTTGGATTCCTCAGTGACTACATCATTTGTCGTAAGTATCTGTGATATTTTGAGAATCTTTACCACCCTATTACAGCTCATTCTGGAATACCTGGCTACAATACTCAAGAGCTCACCTACTGCCCGTATACTGCCCTGTGACAAACCTATTGTCCCTTTGCTGTTTTGCTGTAGGGAATACAGAACATGCAACACATTCTCCTGAGTTTTAGTTTTGTTTGCTTAAAGTTGTACAACATTTGATCAAAGAACAACATTTGAACTACTTGCTGAAAGATAAAAGCCCAGCATTTTATACTTAAGCAAATCCCACATTTATCTCATATTTAAAACTAAACTGAAGTATGGTAAAAGACTTCTGTGCCCTTCTGTGATACATTCAATTTATATGGAGCCAATTAGATACTCTGCAAGGCAAATGTGTTATTCTAGCAGATAGAGCTGTGCTGCTCAAAGTATGTGTTAATGGCTTTTGCAGAAGTTGGAACACACTATGGGAATGTTATCCTAGTCAATGAGGGGTTCAAGACTTCCTCAAAAAATATTAATGGAAATTGTTGTCCGGAGATTTCCCAAAAGATTTGAAGACTTTTCCCCTCCTCTACTAAAACAGTTGCTGAAAAACTGCAGACCTTGCAGTGTTCAGAATCAAGAAAATACTCAGCAGATGCTGTTTCTGACCCAAAGTGAGCAGTTCATGGTTTTTTTTTTTGTTTTTTTTTTGGCAGCCCCAATCCTATGTTGGTGGAGTTCACACAGCCTTCCTGAATGGTTGATCCAAGGTGGAGGGGGTGCCATGGGGAACCAATGCACACCAGCTCCACTTGCCCTGCTCCTCAGCACTTCCCACCAGCCAACACACACAACACTGCTGTGCAGGAACTGTAAAGAAATGTTAATTTGTTCTGTGGCAAACCTTGCTGTCAGTCAAAATTAAAGCAGATCTTCTGGTGAAATAAAGACAATGCCTGAGGTTGCCCCCCAAGCTCCTGTTTTGTGGCCCCCCTCAGCACAGAAGGTTCTGCCAGGCCTTTGTAGTATAACAATTTGAGCTCAAATCTTTAGGCATAGGTAAAATGGACCACATAGGTAAGGGCTGGCTAGTGACAGAATATTCCTGGGAAGGAGACTAACAGTTTTGATTTGGGGGCAGAAATAATGCAGAGTAGGTCCTCATCCATTATGCCAGTCAGTCCAGCAGTGTCTGTTTTGCTGTACTCTTCACAAGAGTTTGTTTTTCAATTCTGCAAAGTGATGCCAGCTATCCAAATGATCTCTGCCTACCAGCAGATACTTAGATCCTTTTATATTTCCTGTGATTCTGTGTGTGCATTCCTATGAGACCTTGTACTGCGTTGTAAAGACATACCACCCCAGCTCAAGATTTCTATATTATGTGGGATAAACACACAGAGTAATAAGATGGGGAACAACCTTATTACCCAGTGTCCTAAGTGGTTACTTGGTTTATCACATGACAGTAACAGTAACCTTTAGCCATTTTGGCAGCTTCTTCTTTTCTGAAAATTACTTTAAAGTCTCTCTAATTATATTTTGAGGTAAGAATGTGGAACCACTGCCAGGGACTTTTGTGTTTAAGAGTTTAGATTTCTTCCTTCCTTTTACAATGATGTAAAAAACCTTACAGTCTAACAAATGCTGTAACAGGCAAATTTTGCCTGGCATATCTACACCGAGGCACACACTTTTTTTTTTTTTTAATAGATTTCAAAGTAAGTCCTAGATGGTATAAATGTAACCAGGAATTTCCCCTTTCAGCTTTCTTTTCTTTCATATCTATATGACATCTCTGGGAAGCTCTTAGAATGCTGATCAAAATAAAACTCCCAACACTTACTAGTGACATGATATCTGTTTTATCAGCTTTTTTTTTTTTTCCCCTCAAATTATATTCTAACAGTTATTCTTTTTTGCATTTCAGTATCATCTGGATGCAGAAACACAGAAGATACCCTGCAGTGTTTTCTCTGCTTGAAATTATCTAGTGCTGCTTTGGAGCAGTAACTGGCTCAAATTTAGTCCAATGGAGTACTGCCTGATAGTCAATTTATTCAGCACAAGAGGAATTAAAGCCTTGCATTACAGGCCCGAACCCAAAGATAAGCTGTACAACATATCTCCCAGCAATTTACATCTGCACAAGGACACACATATGCAGGGAGTAAATTCCTGTGATAGTACTTCTGACCTATATATCATAGGGCTTGAAAAGCTCTATGCTGCTTCTGAAAATTTTACCTAAATTTTCTTTCAAGATAAAAAAAAAAAGTAATGTTATTGAAACACTGACTTATCTTCCTTTAGGAAAAAAATCAAAGTGGCAACAGTCATGGCATTTCCCAGCATTGCGATTTTGTTGATGATGATACTTCCGTGAGAGTAACACTGCCATCTGAGTCTGTAAAAATCCCAAAGCTTTAAATTCATATTTTGAAATAAGATTTCCTGCATAATCTGATTTTTTTTTTTTTTTTGCTTTCAGTATTTGCAACTATCTTCTATCTTTTCGGGAGGAATATATTATGTAAAAAGTACATTATTTTCAAGTAAATCAAGAGCAAACTTCTATTGGAGACAGAGAATTAAATGGGTAACTCAAATGGTTTGGTCTTTTTCCTCCAACACTACACCAGCCACTGAGACAGTTCAAGTACACGCTGTAATTCCCAGTTTAAGTAGAGAGGATGAGTCCAGAACTGTATCATTTAGCAAGAAGAAAATGGCCAGTCATATACTACAGACTGGTATATGTTGTCTCTAAAGCTGCTTACAAATCATACATTTCCAAATAGTTATCTGCTGTCTGCTGGTGGCTCATGTGGTCTGAATCGAAAAGAAATTGCTTGCATATGCATTTTATCAGATCTTTTTGATCTTCCAACAGGCATGGACAAAAACAAAAACAAACAAAAAAAAAGTGAACTTTTCAGATTGCAATGGGAGAAATATAGATTGTATGTGTAAGCATAGTGGAATAAACTTTTGATTTGCTGACATGGTTCTCCAGGCCCAGTTACCACAAAAGGTGAAAACTATAAGAATAAATATTCTTTCATTTTGACCCGTGAAGTTTAGTTGCAATAGAAACAGTATCCAAAAGATGTAGAAATAGACTTAGCTCTAGCTTTTCCATCAACATTTTTGTTATGCTTCTCATTGATTCAAAAACTACAGAGTGATTCATCACACAATTAAAAAGATGCACCTTTTAACATTAGTTTCTACTTTCCTTCAGGAAGGTAACACAGGAAGAGTTTGAATTCAGCAAAACACTTCTGCTGCACTTGCACAGTGAAGCCAGCTCCATAGCCAATAAAAAGTTGGTTTTACCTGTGATGTTCTCAGGTTAATGCAGATTTGAAACCTTGAGACCCAGCAGGGAAAGGTGGAGGGTGGCTGTAAGGGCTGTTGCTGCCCAAGGAAGTGATGCTTCATTCATGTCCTCCCACATGTGAAGGGAGGGAGAGGACATGCCAGCCACTGTGATGCCTCCTGCCGAGATCGAATGCTGCTGAGGTACTTCCAGTTTATGTTTCAACAAATCATTATTTTCCTAACCCCCCCACAATTAGCTATGAAAAAACCACAATAAGTACCTTATCTCTACACAGTGTCAGGAAAAGAAATGTGGTCTTATGTTGTTTCAGTCACTTGCATAGAAACAGGTCCATAAACAGCAGTCAGCCTGTGAAACACGACCACCACAGGACTCAGACACTCTGCTGAAAGTCATAGCCCAAGCAAATGTCATGCAGCACATGGAAGATTCTTCCTTCCATAACCCTATTTTTCTTCTCCTTTTTCTTTATTTTTTCCAGACAGTTTCTTAGCTGTGGTCATAAACTGATGGGTGGCCTATGACTGGGGATATGTTGAGTTGGGGCATATTTCTCACTTACCCTGGGCTGAGGTCAGAGGCTCTGTTTGTCTCAGACCATACATGCAGTGTACATTAAGGTGTGACATACAGTATAACATACTCAAATAAATATGTCATCCTCTGGTCCACTGTTCATGCTGCTATGGACAGAGAGAAGCGCAGTGCAGCTATGTGTAGCAGTCAGGAATCTACTTCTCCGGAAATGCCTCATGCCTTTTCTTTTACACTTTCTCATGCAGAGCAGGAATTTCTTTCATGTCCCTTTTATGTCCTTGTCCCTTAACCACACCATTCAACTAAGACATCTGGCACCCTGTTTACCCTGGGGAGCTTTGCAGTGTTATCTTTTAATGTGTTTTTTTAATGGAAACAGTGGCTGATTACACGTGTGTTGTTGCCACATCTTAAAACTACTTGTTAGTGACTATTGCTTCATTAATATTTATAGTGCCATTGAATGCAATATTATGACATCACCCTTGCCTCTTCTCATGTGCTGGTTTAATTAAGGCATTTGTTTGCTTTACGGTTATTACTTCCTGTACCAGGAAACCAAACACACTCTAAAGAGGTTAACAACGGATTCAAAGTTGTCCATATGCAGCTTGAGGGAATAATTTTTTAAAGTCTATTAAAGGGATAAGAGTAGTTTCCTATATATTTCTTCTATTTCCCTGGTTGGTAGTAATTCAATTGTGTGGCTTTATCTGCTGCATATGCTGATATTTGTTTACACTGGCTGTTTGCCTAAACAGCTCAATTTCCTAGATTTCCAGTTCAAGAATAAACCTAATATTACTCTATAGTGTGCCCCACTGCAGCCAAAGGAATATCTCAATTATTGAACCCAGCTGGAGAAATTCCAGCAAAAAATCAAATCCTCTTTAAACCCTCAGAATGCAGTTACAGAGCTACAACTCTGTAGGAAATCCCCTTGCATGCAGATCCCACTGAAAACACCTGGCACCCAGCAGTCGGAGTGATTTTGGAATGATGAACTTCTTTGCATAGCCTTTCCTAGGGAAGCCATTGCCCCAGTTCTGAGGGTTGCCAGTGACTGTGCCTGTTGCTGATCATCAAAGAGTTTAGGGCAGGGTTTAAGGTCACACAGCCTCCAATTCCCATACAGCCTCTCACAGAGTAAGCATGCATGTAAGAAAGCCAGAAAGCAGGGGTTTGCCCTTGCCTTGGCCTTCTCTGGGGTCTTGATGGCTGCAGGGGATCATTGTAAACTGCACTTTGTCTCTCTGTAGCTGCCTACATGGAGGTAACATTCAGCAGACAAGAGCAAAGAGCAGGACATAGGCTTTTCCAGCCCCACCAGAACATGCATTAGCACAGAAAAAAACATTAGGACGAAAGGGTCAGTGCTCTCCTCCTCACAGGAAAATAACTGTGGGAGTGACAGCCTGATGACCCTCACAGGAGTATCAGTAGAAAGCTTCTGTTTCAGGGGATAACTCAGATCACAGATATCAGGGACTGTGCACCCATACCAGGACATTTGGCTGCTGTTACTGGCTGATCAGGAAGCCCCCCTGTCCTACCTGGATATGCCACTGGGGTTTATTTTCATGAGGATGAGCTGATCAGATATGAAGGGTTGAACATAAATGAAATGCAGCCTTCAGCCAAGATCCTAATGAGCCACAGCTGGCTGCTGGTCTGAAGGGCTAGTATGTGCACTAATTACATCATGATGATGCATCCTCACTGACATGTCACCACACTGCTATTAGTACACAGAGCACAACTAGGAAAAATGAATCTGCTAATTCCCTAATTCATCACAATAAAGCAAATTACAGAAGCACCAATTACTCTCACAAGACACAGAGGTGTCCCTGAGCTCCAGCCTTATAATCATCCACTGAACTGAGGCAGATAGGACTAAGGAGACCCAAGAATCCACTGCTGGGGAAAGGACTACAGGGCATCAATTGTCTCTCTCTCCCATGTGGAAAGGCAACAGCCAGAGGGAAAAGTCCACAGTGATCTTGACTCTAGCACCTGTGGCTAGGTCTCCAAGCCAAACCTAAACTTCCACCCTCTCCCACTCTGTGGCCTCTGAAGAGATGGTTTCACTGCTCCTTTTAATTTTTCATAGACTTGTGTGGAGCCTGGACTGAGAGATAAGAAAAGGCAATGGTCCATAAAAGCTGCCTCTACAAGATTTAGTAACAGTGGCAGTTAACACTGGAGCACCATCTACTGTCTACTAAATATCTATTAACACATGTGCTTAAGCACCTGTCTTGCATTCATACCTAAACCTCTTTCTGACCACCTTCCTCTGATCTGACTTTTCTGCCTGACTCCTCGGTCTTGTCTCTGGTAGGAAGAATGGCCATCTTCTTAGATCAGGCACTTATGTGTGCCTCACAGAGAACTTGGAGAAAGCAAGGTAGAGACGAGCTGCATTTGTTTGATCAGCAGGGTATGACGCTGGACAGGACTGAAGTTGGGCAACCTGCCATCAAACACAATATGAGTCTGATCAATCACAACAGCCCCACACTTACAAAGACAATGATATTGACCTCTTACCAAGACAGACTAATGTAAAAACAAACATTTTCCAAAATTCTCTGTCAGAAAAAGCAGCATTATACCTCCTCATCTTCCTGCAGGGCAATATGGGGGGCAAGACCAGGAACAAAAGAAAACCTTCCAGACCAGTATTTCAGACATTTGACAAGTTCCAGCAAATATTGTAACTTCAATTAGGCTAGTTGCATCCATTAAAACTATTGTACTAATTACAGCAATACTTCACAATTCAAGACTTTTGGCAATGACAGTGCTCGAAGTTTAGGAATGTAAAAAAAAAGTTTGATCTAAAAATTAGTTTGATCTAAAGTGCCATGACCTATTGTCCTCAATGTCAGCCTGTAATGCTTATTTTTCACCTCCTGATTACAGAAAAATGGAGAAGGGATCAAATGAGGCTATGGAGAGAGAAGAAAAAGAAGAGCAAAATAAATTGTGGCTAACAAAGGTTCAAAACAACAAGCAAAACCATAATGAAAGTAATAAAAAGTGAAAAATGTATGACTTTTGAATACATATGACTATATAATACAGAGAAAAGTGTTGAGAGAAATCTGCAGCTGCAAGAGAGGGATGAAAGACTGATTTTTGAGAAAAAAAGTATGGGAGAAGATGAAGGGGGGAGAAAAAAAAAAGCATGTACAAAATGTGTTGGAAGAACAAATGCAAAAACCCTAATTTTTGTAATATAACAAACTGCAAGTATTTAAAAATGAAGTATTGTGCCACTCCATTAGATCAGAATTGTATGTGTTCAGATTCAGGTAGGACAGAAATCTAAGGTTTACTCGCTCAAACATACATTTCACTGTCTACTCAAGCCACTTTCAGATAAAAATTTTAAAACCCACAAAACTTGATTCTTGGACTTTCTTTAAGTTGCNTTTTTTTTGACAAAGTTGCATCTGCATGTATGAGGCTGTGAAATGACTGAGATTATCATACTGGGTTATTATAGTGTGGACTCTCCAGGAGAATTCTAAAACATTTTTTGTAATATCTACCTTCAGCAGAAGCATTACTGTCTAGAAATCTGGATGCAAGAGTCAAGAAACAGGCAGACATTTTTCCCAACACTTTTTGAGAGAGCAAGTTCCTGGCCCATCTCTCTGCCCAGAAGAGAAGCTCTGGGCACACTCAGTGGGACAGTAGTTCCTCTGTTTCACATTTTAAAAAGTTTAAGCTGTTCTTACAATTTCCATTTTGTACTGTAAAAGAGTTGGTTACTGTTGAAACAACAGAGTGTTTTATAATTGCCTTCTGTGGATTTGACCCTTGGAGTGTATTTGGAGAACAAGATGATCCAAACCTGCTGTAGAAGAGAGTTGCACCAAACAGCTGGTTTCCAAACTTTTCCAAACAAAATAAGTGTTTAGCATTTTATTGGAAAAAGAAGGCATTTTGCTGCTCTTCCAGTTTTTTTTCCTTTGTATTTCTAAAGACCTCCCTCTTAAATGCCATCAATAGCTTACTGGAACCTGTGCTTTTTTGGTTGCTGGTCCAGAAACACCACAGGGATTTGTTGGGTTGTCTCTGAAAGTGCTGACAGAGGACAGGGGTGGGAGGGGTAGAGGGTGGCTGAAGGAAGGGAGGCCTAGGACAAAAATCCTGATCTCTCCCTATCAGATGGAAGGAGAAGAGTAATGCAGCAATTTGGCATTAATTCAATGTGGCTGAGAGCTCCTGCTTGGAAACCCTCTGAGTCCAGAGCTATGTGGTACTTGACAAAGTTTTTTTCTAAATGTATTTTATCATGCTGTAAATGTAATCTATTTAGTTTGGAAATATAACTATACTGCATAATATTCCATATAAGTGCAATAGGTTTTCTTTCTTTGGGAACTTGATTTCTATTAAAAAGAGATGTTTTAAAAGCTCTGGGTATGTCTTGGTTCTCTCTTAGTCTCTCTTGAGCACACTGATGCTGTGCCTTTTCAGAGAGTACTTTTTTTGTGTAAAGCAGCACCAGAAAATAATTGTACCAGACAAAGGATGTAGAGGTTTAGACCAGATCTGTTTGGGCACTTAACTGATTTTCAGCAGCAGCAACAGCACAAAATGCAAAACCTCTTGTCAAAGAAAGGTTATCTGAAGGTGGCTGGGTTTAGAGAAGAACATCTCTCTTCAGCCACCCTCACACACCACTCTGGCACGTACAGCTGTAGATAGATGCTGGCTTCTTCAGATAACACACCTGTCATGCAAATCACAGCAATTAGTGACACCTTAGTTCTCAATAATTCTGTTGCTCAGAGCAAAACACATGCAGTTTCATCTTCTTTGGGTCAAGAAGTGGCATCAAAAATGTGCCTTGGATCAAAAAAATGTTTGGGGATGATGGAATGCATGAACATGATCCCCTTCTCCCAGAATATCTCACATCTGAATATGATCAGCTGCTCTTTGACATAGTTCCATAGGGTTATTGCTCATAATGACGCAAAAAAACCCCAGAAATTATGTAGTTTTTTCCAACTAATCAACTAAGATTTTTAATTTAAAAATTTAGATAACCAAATATTTGGCTGGCTACAAATGTCCTCATCTACACTTCTGAAAACTGATTTTGACTTTTAGTCCAATTATATGGTATGAGACTACAATGCGAAATTGATGCCAGCAACATTTTCTTGAGCTGGGCCTCACTGAGCTTATGGCTATGATACTTCCAAAGTGGTGGCTTAATTTTGTAATCTTGTGCTCTTGGGACACTTACAGTTATAATTATGGAGCCTAATTAAGTGACAAGGACTGGATTTCTAGATGGCATAAGATATTTATTCATCAATATGCAGTGCTTTTCCTCATAGAATCATATCAGAAGCAGGTTAAAGTTGGAAGAGAGATAATCCAAACCTCCCAGGGGACACCTTCCACTATACCAGGTTGCTCAAAACCCATCTAACATGGCCTTAAACACTTCCAGAGATGAGACATCCACAGCTGCTCCAAGAAAACTGTTCCAGAAAAACTGCTCCACTGCCTCTCCAGCTGCACAGTAAATAACTTCTTCCTAGTACCTATTTTAATCTACCATCTTTCATTTTGATGCCATTCACCTTCTCCTATCATTCCATACCTGTGTAAAAGGTTCCTCTCCAGCTTTCCTCTAGGCCCTCTTTAGGTACTGGAATGATGCTGCTGGGTCTTCATGGAGACTTCTCTTTTCCAAGCTGAGCAACCCCAGTACTCTCAGCCTGTCTTCATTGCAGAAGTTTGTCCCCATCACCAACAAAGTGGTTAAAGACCACAAGTCATTTTGTTCCCAAGGAACACTAGTCAATGGTCTCTGCCTCAGCATCAAGCTGCTAAGCTCAGGTCTTTGAATGTGTTCATCCAGACATCTTCTTATCCACCCAGGGTCCATCAAAGCCTTGGCTTTCCCGTTTAAAGACCAGGATGTCGTGTGGGACCGTGCCAAATGATTTGCACAAGTCCAGGTAGATTATGTCAGTTCACCTTCTCTCATCCACCAGTGCTGTAATCTTGTTGTAGAAGGCCACCAAATTTGCCAGACATGACTTTCCCTCAGTGAAGCCATGATGGCTGTCACCAACCATTTTTTTGCATATTGCTTCCTTTTGCACAGGTCTGATTCTTGCATTCCCACCTCCTGTGTGGATAAACTTATGTACTTGCAGAGTGAAATACTCTAAGTGAAGATGGGAGATCCGTATCTTTTACAAAGAACTGGATACCAAACTACTGAAATCCCAAAGTGCACAGTCATATTCAGCAGTGCTTCCTCAGGACGTGCACTTGAGTGAGGATTTGACATGGTGGGCAAACACAGATTGCCATGAAGTGATAAAATGTTCCCTCAGAGGTGTCTGTGGGTAAGCAATTTCAGGGTAGAGCCTCACTATGAAAGCATGTGGCTATTTTCTCATCGTGGTCATCGTGTGTGGAGTAGTGGGAAGAGCTTGTATTGCAGATCCTTTCCCTGTGTTCTCCCCAAAAGAGCTGGTGGGGAGTGCAGAGACAGATGAGCACATGGAGCTGAGGAATGGTTAGAGAGACGATCTGTCTCACAGACTTACAATGGACACAGAAGTCTAGGGACAGTCATTTTGTTCCCATGGTAGTGCTGCATGTACTAAATTAAAGATCCATGCAAGCTTCTCCTCAAAAATTTTCAGTGAGGTTGGGTTTGTCTCAGTACATTCACCTCCTTCCCATTGTTCTCATGGACATCTGACAGCAGTCTGCCTCTGTTTCCATGACATAGGTCACAGTATGTGTCATGGGGAGAGAAGTATAGGACATAGTACAAAAATAGTCTTTTAGTTATTCTTCAGGAAGATCATGTTGTGTGAGTTTCTCAGCTCTCATAGGAAATTGCTGGGTTTTGTTGTGTGTGTTTGTTTAGTTTTGGTTTTTTATGAGTACATCTGCTTAGCATCTGAATTTCTAAATAACAAAATTAAATAAAGCACAGGGTTAACCCCTGTGAGGTCATAAGTCTGTGGGTCCTTAGGACGTGAATTTTGAATTTCTTCAGTTGTTCTGCTCTATAACAATGACTATTTCCATGTGGCTCTTTATGTGATTTGAAAACACAGGAATGTGGAACTGAGATCAGCATGATCTGCAACTTTATACCTCTCTGTCAACTGTACTTCAAAACTATTAGCTTTACAGAGACATCTTCAGCAACTAAAGAAGCATAAATGATCAGTAAAAAGGAAAAACTGCAGGAAAAATGCAAGTAACTATTTCTTGGGACACACATGTACTGTTGATTTAGCTACATGAACTCAAAGCATGAGATTGCAAATAACACTGATGCCATTGCTGCAGTTTGGAAGATGACACCTCCATGTGTGAACTGTGTCCATGCAAAGCTGAGGATTTTCTGGGCTGTGAATCTAGCTTTGTGGCTGCTCTCTGGCCCTCTGTGGGGTGAGAGAAACCCAGCCATAGGTTCACATCCCACAGAGAAGCCATAGAATCACAGCTGACTTGGAAGAGACCCACCAGGATCACAGAGTCAAAACCCTGGCTCTGCCTACGACAATCCCCAACCCCTCCTTGCCTGTGGAGTCTGAGGCTGGCCCATGTACAGCTGCCTGTGGCCTCCCCAGTCACAAGCTGGAATGTATACAGTGGTTTTTAAACAAATGCAAGGACCAAAAAATGCATAAAACAATCTAATGATATATTCCTAAATTACAGGATTATTTTGGTTTTAAACACACCAGTAAAATCTTTTTCATTCTGGATCTCTTAGGTATTTCTGCATTAGGAAACACTGCTGGTGAGCATATCAGACTTCAGATTCTAGCTGATATAAAATAAGGCATCTTCACTTACAGTGTAAAGTTTTCACAACTGTATAAACTAAGAGAAAATCTGGTCCAAGAAATGTAGAAGATAAAGCTGACAATGCACTACAATACATACACCTTTCAAAGAGTCTCTGATACGAATTATGTACTATGAGTTATGAAAAATCCCAATTAACTCTTACCTATCCAATAAAGTACTAAGACAATTTGTCTCATGACTTTTACCAGACTGCAAGTTTTCACAGGGAATAATTGCCACTGACAATCATAAAATATCACCCTTGACTCAGGCCAGTGATATACTTCACTGACTTCGGACACTAGACTTCGAGCCGTAAACCTTCATGACAGCTCTGGGGAATAACGTAACTGATGCCTCAGAGGTCACTGAGTAAAAGCATTCTCTCCCAAATGCAATATCAGATTGAGCAAAATTCTCAAACTTCTTGAGAATTGTCATGGGAGATGAGAACTTTGCATGTCCATCTGTGAAGCTTAATTCTGGACCACTTATAAGTAACTTAAAATACTATCTCAATTGTAGAAAGCAATGAGAACAATATACCTTAAAAAAAATGAAAAAGAGGAAAATCTCAGCTTATGTGCAGACTTGGAAAAAGCCCTAGAGACATATTACTCAATCCTTATGTCCAAGATCTTAATACACCACAAAATATTGTGGGGGAAAGAATTTCCTGTTACTTTCATCTGTGTGTACACTTGTAGAATGTAAAAAAGTTCAGTTTAGTATTATATAGCAGCCCACTTAATAAACACAGCTATACTAAAATAAAACTGCCTTTTCATTCATGTGACTGTCGGCTCCCCAGGCAGGAAATTCTGACAAGGGAGTTGTTATTTTGATTTCTTTGTCATTTTTGTGTGTGCAAGTTCTGATTTTTATCTTGGAGATGGTAATAATATTCAGCAAAAAACTTACATATTTTTCTTTACACTCCGGTTTGGAAAGTATACTAAATTCTGCAAGAGTCCCTCAGGACCTATTAGGAATAGGAAACATTTTGTTTTTCCAGATGGTCAGGTAAAGCTTGTTCTTTATTGATTATTGATAATCTATAGATCTAATCATTGAAAGAGGCACTCGTAAGTCCTTTTTTTTTTTTTTACTAGACCATAATGATTCTTTTCTACACAGGAAAATCAAGCTACCACACAGGGATGTGTGTCCTTTGTGCTCACTGTGGATTTTAATGTGGGGACATGCATCTTGATGAGCATCAGAGAGGTTTCTAGGCCAAGAGCAGCCTCTGAAATGGTGCTTGAGGCTGTGGGGTGCACCAGGGGCTGCTGGATCCCCTCTCACCCTGTGAAGAGGACTGAATACTCTGTTTACCTTCTATACTGCAAAGAAATATTCAGCTGCCTTCTTCACTCATTGGGATTTCCCCAAAACTCCATTTTCCTTTTTCTTTCCTTTCTCCCTGTCTCCTAGGTCCTGCTTTGATATGACATTTCCCTGCAATCCTCTAATCTCTTTGCCCTCTCAGTGTTGAGCAAACGAATATAAATTACAGGCTGGCCCTTGTGCAGGTTCACTTTGCTATAAAAGAAATACGAGAAAATAACCCTGTACATGTTCTTACTACAGCCAGGAGACTTTGGGACATACTCTTTGAGATCATTGTCTAGCCTGGCTGAATCAGTCACCTTTTCCTATATATACACACATATTATTAGAGACATTTGTCTGTAGAAGGCTGTCCAGACCCCTGTCCAACAGCTGGCACTATGCAGCAGCAGTTGCTGAAGGCCTCAAGGCTGGTAAATAATTTTAAAATATTTCCATGCAGGACTGTCAGTTTGTTTGAACCTTTCAGCTGATTCAGCACTGGAGCAACGGAAAGGCTGATTAATGGTTTGCTTATTTTACAGACTAACAGCCCACAAGCCAATTGCCCACTAATATTTCCCTGATGAGCACAGGCTTATTTCTGTGTTGCAGTAGGTTGCTGAGAAACTAAACTCCTACATTCCCAGACTGTTCATGAGTTTGGTAACAACTGCATGAAATGAAGTGCTTATTACTGTATTTGAAGTTAGCACATAGCCCTGTTTATTTACCATAGGTTATAAAGTTGACTGGAAAATTACTCAGAATTTAATTTCAGCATAAAAACAATTTTGAAATTAAATTAATGGGGGGGAAAAAAAAGAAAAAAGAGATGGTTTCATTGAAGAACAAGAGAGATGGAAATAAAACATGGGGGAAAAAAATGAAAGGAAAAAACAATTCATTGGCTGATTGACATAGGTTGTTCTTTCAGTTTGTACAACAAAATATTGCTTTCCCAAATAAATAATTTTCTTCACTTTTTTTTTTTTATTCAGTACTATTACAATTATTTGTTTCTGCTTCCCAGATATTTAAATTCTTTCACTGTACAAGTGCAGACTAACCTGTACTACAGAAGGTGATTTTGAAGTTCATTATAAGGAATGAGATAAAAATGTGGTAAAAACACTGAGGTTTTGCCTTTTCATCTCTTCCAGAGTTGGAAATGAAAATTTCATTTATATGCTAGTCCAGTGTTTTCAGGGTTTGAAGCAAAAGGCTTTCTCTGAATAAACACAAAGAGAAATACGGTACTTTCAAACCCAAACACTAATTTCAAACCCAATCGGAAAAGACAGAAGGAGGGACTGGGTCTCATTATTTAAATTTTTGTTCTTTTTTCAGGTTACCTTGTGTCTTAGGAACTTAGAATTTCTTAGGAAGTAATTGTAATACCAAAGTTCCATTTTGAATGCATTTGTAGCTCAAAAGGACTGGGAGGGTGCCATGTTGGAGGGGGTTGTTAGGTTTGTTTTTTAAACATCAACCTGTTAGGCTGTACATCAAGTGTGTGCTTCCTGAAATTGTAATTTCAAAGGACAGGGATGGAAAAAAAAGGTGCAAATCTCTCTGAAAGCCTACAGACTACATGTTTATCATATTTAAACTTTTATCCTGTTCATCAAAAAAATTACTGGTGGAATTCTTGGACTGCTCTCCTCACCATTACTTTCCCTTCTTCCTCCCTTTTTATTAAAGCTGATGAATTCAAGTCCATACATTTCAATGCTCAGAAGAAGCACGGCCCAACAAGATACTGACTGCCATCAGCTCTTCCCATAAACTCAAGGAAACGGAAGTATTCAGCATTTTGCAGAAGCAGATTCATTGTTACAGCAGGGCCAGGATGAGTCCCAAACTGAAGTCGAAGGGCATCTCAATTCACTCAGGCCTGTTGATCAGCCCAGCCATGGAAGAATCGTGAAATGCCATTTGCCTTAAGAGAAATCTTTCAGTCATGCCCAAAGCTGGCATAGAGCAGAGTGCTGAAAGCTGCAGACAAGCACGTTTTTTCCTAGGAGAAAAATGGCAGAATCACAGAATAGTTTAGGTTGGAAAAGACCTTAAAGATCAATGAGTCCAGCCACTAACTGAGCACAGACACGTCCACTACAAAACCACATCCCTAAAAACCACATTTAAACATCTTTTAAATATCCCTAGCAATAGTGACTCAACCACTTTACCGGACAGTCTTTTCCAGTGCTTGACAATCCCTTTGGTGAAGGATTTTCCTAATTTCCAATGTGAATCTCCTTGGTGAAACTTGGAATTATAGAATAATAGAGTGATTATGATTGGAAGGGACCTTGAAGATCATGTAGTTCCAACACCCCTGCAATGGATAGGAATATCATTCACGAGATCATTGTTTCTCAGGGTCCCATCCAACCTGGCTTTGAACACTTCTAGGGCAGGGCATTCACAGCATACCTGGACAATCTGTTCCAGTGCTTCATCATCCTCTGAGTAAAAATTTCTTCCATTTTTCTAACTTATATTTCCTCTCTTTCAGTTTAAAACTATTGCCCTTTGTCCTGTTACTATATACCCACACAAAGATTCCCTCTCCTTCCTTTTAATAAGTTTCCTTAGGGTGCTGGAAGGTCAAAATGTGGTCTCCCTAATGCCTTCTCTTCTCCAGGATGAACAACCCTAGCTCTCCCAGCCTGTCTTCCTAAGAGAGGTGTTCCGTCCCTCTGATCATGCCCTCCTCTGGACCCATTGTAGGAGGTCCATGTTTTTGTTGTGCTAAGAACCCCAGGACTGAATGCAGCTCTCCAGATGGGGTCTCACAAGGACAGAGCAGAGGGACAGAATCACCTCACTTGCCCTGTTGGCCATGTTGCTTTGGTTGTAACCCAGGACACAATTTGTCTGCTGGGCTGAGAGCTCACACAATTGACTCATGTGCAGCTTTTCAGGGACAAGAACCCCCAAGTTGTCTCCAGCAGGGATGTTCTCAATGAGTTTTTCCAGTCTGGCTCATGTCCAAGATTGTCTCGACTGAGGTGCAGTCCTTGACTTGGACTTGTTATGAGGTTCTTACAGGCCCACTTGTCAAGCTTGTCCTGGTCCATCTGTCCTCTCCTTCTGTTATGTTAACTTCATCACTCAGCTTGATGTCATCTTCAAACTTGCTGAGGCTGCACTCGATCCCACTGTCTGTGCCATCAAAAAAGAAATTGAAGAGCGTTAGTCCCAAGACAGAGCTCTGAGTTCTGCAGACAAAGAACCATTTGCCACAACTCTTTGGCTGCATCCATCCAGCCAATTCCTTATGCACTGAATAGTCCATCCATCAAATCACATGGGACCATATCAAAAGTCTTTCAGAAATCTGGAGAGATGATGTCTGCTGGTCTTCTCCTGTCACCGTTGCCATCACTCTGTCCTGGAAGGACACCTGGCTGGTCGAGCACTTAGTAAGGCCATGCTGCCACGTTGGCTGCCTGGAGTCACCTCCTTGATCTTTATGTGCCATAGCACAGTTTCTCAGAGGGTCTGCTCCACGATCTTCCCAGCCACAGAGGTGAGGCTCCCTGATCTGTGGTTCCTTAGATCTTCCTTTCTCCTCTTTTTAAAAATGGGAATAGGGTTTCTTTTTTTTCCAGCTACCAATGATTTTACCTTGGCTTTTCAAATATGATTAAGATTGTCTTGGCAACAGCATCAATCAGTTTCCTCAGGACTCTCGAATGTCATCAGGTCCCTTAGACTTGGGGCTATTCAGCTTAATCCAGCTTGGTCCTGAATCTGCTCTTCACTTACAGTGGGAAGGACTGCTCCTGCAGTGAAGGATCAGGGACTCAAGAGACATAGGAAGCCTGAATGCCAGTAAATACTGAAACAAAGAATTTAGTACTTCAGTCTTCTCCACATCTGTTGCCACTTCCTTGAAGTAATTTCTTGTCCTATCTCTTGCTACCTGAGGGAAGAGACTAGCTTTTGCCTCCCTATAACATCCTCTTGGAGGGTTGCAGAGAGAGAGAAGGGAACTGATACGCTGAAATCTGTAAGTGATAGAAGTGTAACATGTGAAGAGTCTCTGTGCAGCACCACTTGGCAACTATAACACAGATAATCAAGGAATTACATGGGTTAATTACAACTGAATCACTGGTCATAAAATGACTCATCAACAAAACCAAAGAGTGCCAAGTGGATTGTTTTCCAAAAGTTGCAAATTTCTAGGAACTCAGTTTCTGCAAAGTGTCAGAAAAACAGAAACTGGGAAAAAAAGGGGACATTCTAGCCATCAAATCTTCTGGAATTGTTAGCCATCTGTTCCCAGAGAAATGGATGAGTCACTTATCAGTTGTCATCTGCTCTACAACCCCACCACTACCACAGCCCTCAAGAAATAATCAAGTTAGTAATAAATCCTTTATTTTAAACAGGAAATGATTATTCAGTTGGGGATGTCTGAAAAAGAAGCAAGATGCTGTCTTGCAAATGACAAGTAGTGAAATGACTGTGCTCCTCAGTCGACCCTGGAAGTTTAATGGCTTGACTCTGCTGACTTAGTGTCGTTATGAGATCTTCTGGGGCAGGGGCAGGTTGTTAAGCCAATGTTATACAACTGAGATGGAGATGAGACTGTGTTTGGACTCTGGGGTGTGAAGGGAAGTATCAGGGACACTGACCTGGTTGCTTCTGAGATTTGCTTTGCTTTGCTATGGTTCCTGCCTGCAGCCTGCAGTCTCTCTGCTCCTGATGCACCAAGGGACAGCAGACCAGCCATGTAAGGCAAAGGCCATGGCTTTACTTAGGTCAACAGAAAGCAAAGCGACTTACTAAAAGCTTCTTCCTCTGCCTTGTCTTCCCTTTCAAAAACTTTATGCTTTCCTGACATACAGATTACAGAAAAACAGAAAGGATGTATGGACACTGTCAATGGGATAAACAGATTCTAACAGAAGACAGGGTAGGGGATAGACACAACAATTTGATTAGGTGATGAATAATAGTTCTGCAAATGATAAGTGTCTGCTGTCAATTAAAAAGGTCATAGCTGAAGTGAAGCAGAGCAATTTCCTTACTTGTAAATAGTGGTGGCTAAACTAACCTTGAACCTGATCTCTCTCATGCACAAGACCTGTGTGAAACAGTAAGTGTTTTGAGGGGGACTGAGCACCATCCTATTAGGTCTGCAGGGATGGGCCTTCTCTCTGCTTGTGTTGAGTTCCTTCAGGGGATTGCAAACATCAGTCATTCATCAGCTTCATGGACTAGAAGACACATTCTGCTGATCTTGCTTAGGGGTGATTCTCTGTTAAGGACTCTTCACCCATCCTAGCACTTAGATGTTGTACCACATCAATGTGGACCCTTCTGAATCTTTTTCTGGGTGGTAGCTTACAAGTCTTTAGAGTATGCTTGTATCTTCCTACAGTTTGATGATAAAATGATGACAAAATGCTAGCAATAGAAAATCAGCTCAGATACTTTTAAGCATTGGTAAAATGTGAGTCTGATTTTTTTAAAACGCATGATGCTCTCATTCACAAAAATCTAAAACCCAACAGCCAAAATAACCAACATAAGATCTGATTTCAGAACCAAAAAAATGCTTGTTTTGAAATGCATCTTTCTCCAATTAGAAAGTTGTTAAAACAAATTGCACAACAGACATGCATATCATCATTTTAAGTAAGAGACTTTTTGAAAAAGAAGCTGATTAATAATGAGAACAAAACACTATGCAATGTGATGGTGATGAATCCTTAATTTCTGAAAATTCACAGTCAAAAGTGAGTTTGAAATTCAAGATATAATTGAATGCAAATTGAATATACAAATGGATGAAATATCACAGCTTGTGATAAAAAAAAATAGGAGCCAAATGGGTTCCTGGTGGCTTGGAAACCTGTAATAGAGCACAATACTTGAAAGATGCTAGTTTTCTTAAAATACTCTGAAACTGCCAAGATTTTTCAGCTCCTTTGCTGTCAGTAGTATATGACTGACTCAGCACCCTCTACAGACTGCAACGTTTTATAATGGAGAATCTTCCTGAAAACTTGTCAACAATAATATTTCTTTTTTTTTTCCTCTTTCACTCCTTTTACCTCATATTTTTCTCTATTATCTTCCTGCATTTGGACATGTTGTTAAACTGCTGTTAATTTTGTTGCTCTTTCGGCATTCATCTATGTGTAAAGTTCTTAGGGCCAAAGTTTTTGCTCAAACTTCTCTTCTTTTTAAATTGGCAGTATTACAAGTTTTATCTTCATTTTAAATTAGCAGTATTACAAGCATTAGATGCTACTGCTAATCTTTCTTTTCTGACAGCAATACATTGCCAATGACAGTAAATTTTTCTGATTCACTTCAGGAATCTTTAATCTGAACCCACTTATTCAGTCCATTGGACTAATTGCATTTTAAAAAAAAACCCAGACCATTCTCTAGGTCTAAATCACATGTGTAGAGAGCAGAGCTGAGTCCTGAATGATGAAACAATTCATCGGGGATTAGTTTTCATTCATTTTTCAATACTCTGTCTCAGTCTGAAAAATAAAAACCCAACCTTTATAAACTCCTGCATAAACTCTGACTGGCTTCTCCTCAGAACACTTTCATCTTGTTTTGTGGGAAAATAATCTGTGGTTTTGTGTTTGAGTAGAAACTTTTTGATAAGTGTTCTCAAGCTGGGATTTTTAAACACACACACATACACACACACACACACACTCTGCTTTCTGTTTCACCATTTTACTCTGACAGTTCTGGAACAATCCTAGATGCTAGATGATCAAAGCTTGTGACACAACACTTCATGGAGACTGGTGAGACATATTAGAGACCACTGTTACAGTTCTGTGGAACTGCACAGGCAGCTCCATCTCTCTGACATTTCCTCTGTCTTTAATTTTAACATCACTTTTCCCAAACAAGTTTGGAAATGCTTCAGTTTATGTTCATAGCAGCTGAGCTATGCAAAATTTTTATTTTCAAATGCAGCTTCATTACCTGCATTGGATTTCATCAGAAGCATGACCTGGAGCCATTGTTTGTACATTTTCCTAATTGCATAAATCACTCAAATGAGCTTCTACAATATACATTTCCAAACAGCACCATGAGAATCTCACAGTTTCTCATGAAATCCGTTGAGAAAAAACACAACAGCTTTTGAGGAATGCTAGGGAAGGAGAAAAGAGATACAAGTACAGGAAATAATGACAGGCTTAATGAAGACATAGAAAGAAGTTCTCATTGTGTTTCCTTGTAATATCAATGTGGACAGGGTAGTTACTTTAAAAACATAATTGAACAAACTGAAAAATCATTAAAAAGGGTTTAACACTTACAAGACAAGTTGAATCCATGCATTTCACTTAAAAAATTATTCCACCTTAAAAGTGAAACAAAGAGCTTAGCAGAATAAAAAGTTTGAATTTGACAGTCATAGCATGTTAGGAAAAACTAACCACAGTTTTTAAAGAGATGGAAACTCTCCTGATTGAACAGGAACTAGAACACCTGAAACTGCAGAGTACTTTAGCATGGTGACAACTTAAATATTAAGAGTAATGTTCTTGTTTGTCATTTTAATTTCCAAGATTGAAGTGAAGTTCAAAAGTTAGTGAAAAATTTGTATGTCCTTTGATATATATCATCAGCTGCCAGCTGCTGCCTTGGATCCCTATTGCACAATCTGTTCTTTTGGGGGAACAGATAACAGCTACTCTTCTTCAAGAAAGAGGGCTGCTACTTCTGCTCAGGGTGGCATCAGTTATGTTGAGGTCTAGATATTAATTTGGACAGCTAAATTCCTTAAAACTGAGTTAAATGGATACCCACAAACTGGTTAGCAGCAATTCATCAGAAACACAGCTCTACTGAAGGCAAAAGAGATATGAAGGAAAAATGTATCTTCCAAAGTCAAGGAGAACAGCTTCAAAGCCTGTTCTTACAACCACCAGTCTAAGAACTGCACCTCAAACATATATGGTCTCAGTCTTTTTCAACACAATTTATGTGCAATGAAATTTTTTCTCTCTGGCCTTACTGCAGCAACTGTTCTCAGAGAGGTGCATATGGAAAGCAGGAGCTGTGTTGTCACTGTATGTCAGATTTCTCAGCTTAGTGCATCCACCTGATGTTCCTATACTTGTGGAAGTAGAAGTAACTTTGAACAAGGCTGGTCTTGCACTCCCTGTTATTTTCTGTGTCTAACAGCTTGGCTGAGAGCAGCTGTTGAGTAGAAGAACTGACAGTGGCTTGATCCTCACAGCTGCCACTGACCACTGATAAATTCAGTGCAGAAGGAAGGCTGAGTAAAAGCCACAAACATAGAAATGAAAGCACAAGTGGGTTTGTCAGAAGTCTTTGGGGACTGCTAGATGTGAACAGATTTCCCTTCTGACATGCAAGTTAATGGAACAATGTATAGATATTTTCTAACTGTGCTTCCCAGAAATCAGTTTGTAAGTGTTGACTGGAGTGGGGTAACTAGAACAACAAGCCACTTTGCAGTAAGCTAGCACCCACTTGCATAACTTTCAGTAAATATCTATAAAACATTATTATGGATGCAGGTTAGTATAGAAATGGCAGAGAAGCTGTGTTTCCTTTAGTACTCATACAGTTGTTAAAAATCAAAGACCAGTTTTACTAACCACTAGTTCTATGACTGAAATGTGGTTATCTTTTAAACAGGTGTCTTTAACTAGAAGACAGCATATGTGTATAAAGTAACAGAGGCAGATCCCCTTAGACATTAAATGTAATAACCCTTAAGGGAAAAATTAAATGTCATCAAGCAGAGATTTTTATTGCCATAACTATAAACTATAGATTCAAGATAGGTGTCACTTTCTACTGAATTATTTTGAAATGTAATGTAAGAGACAATTAAAGAAAAGCCCACTAGATACAGTCACCAATATTTTGTGTAGGGGGTTTTCTGTATTTTCTTCTTCGTCATATGATAGAATCATTGAATCGCAGAATCACAGAATCACACAATCATAGAGAGGTCTGGGTTGAAAAGGACCTAATTCCAACATCCTGGCTATGGGTAGAGACACCTCCCACTAGACCAGGTTGCCTAGAGCCCCATCCAGCCCGGCTCTGAAACTCCTAGGGAGGTGGCATCCACCATTTCTCTGGGCAAATAGCACACAGTAATTTAATCATCCTCTTAGAAAACATCTTTAGGTATGATTATCTACTCTTCCTCTAGTCTTATGAATTTACCTCTCTGTCCATTTTTTTGTGCCATCACAGGGTGGGTATCAAAACACTAAGACCTGCATAGAAATGTTGATATCCTTTAGGAACTGAAACAGAAATATGACATCAGCTATACCCCATTCACCTCTATTGAAGAGCTTGAACTCATTTTCCAACAAGGACATCTTTGACACAGGCAGTTTAAGTTTTCTGAGAATTGAAGAAAGAAGCAACTTAGATATAGGAAGACAGTATTTTATTCTTGTTCTCCAGTCTAGTTTGCTGAATTAAACACTCTGAGCTTTGCTGGTCTGGAGTAACTTGCCACTTTTCAGTACCTGGCTAATCCATAGAGAAAAGAAGGGAGATATAATCCTGAATAAAAAGTCACCTTGTAGTTTTTGTCAATAGATCAAAAGACTACAAAGTTGACAGGTAGTCTTGATTTGGCTGAAGATATGATTTTCTGATTTGAAAAACAAATGGAAAGGCATAGGAGGTTAATTTTATCCTGCCTAAAAAGGTATAAAGAGTCTGGTCTTGTGCAAAGCCATTTTTGATTTCAGAATGTCTATACAATATACTAGAATGTGCCATTTTAAAAGTAGATACAACTTAAAAAGAAAACATATGTACAGAGGTAAGGCTTTATGTGATTAGGGAGTCCTTTTTTTTTAAATCATCACAATGGGCTAAACGATCTATCAGATAGATCAGTGACAACACTCTACCAAGGGTAATAGCTGACCTTGCAAAAACTTATCTCCTCCAAGAGATTTTGCTGCTCTCATATGATCAAATGATTGGTGTTGCAACAGGGTAGTGAGAAAAGGTTATTTACAGACAAAAAATCCAGAAGCCAGTTTGAGGATAAAGCTGAACTGGCCTTTGCTGTATCATAACAGACATTGCATCCAAAAGGAATGCTCATCTGCTAATCCAGATGGCAGCTTGTCCTTACCTAACACATATTTTTCCATAGGGTCCATGAACTGAATTTTAGGATGTGGATTATGGCCACATTACTCACACTTAATGGTCCAACAGTTGTCAAGTATTAGCAAAAAGAGGATGATTTTTCAGTTGTACTCTCACTGCAGCCAGAAAAGAAATTTGTGGTTACAAGCTGACCAAAAGGCTCCAAGGGACAGGAAAAGATCCTTGACTTTTATTGGTTTAATTCAGAGGTGAGACTTAGTGCCTGGCCTCAGATGGAGATCTGATAGCAGAATTAGAAAATTATCTTTTCTGGGGAGGAAATCTGGGGGAGTTGGGTAGCTCTTAAGGTAATTATCTCCCAGTGCTCCTGGGGATCCTGAGGTCTTCTGCTGATGCAATACGTTAAAGGCTGCTTGCACTGGCATTTTATCTTCACTGCAGCCCATTTACCACCCTGCATGTGGCACACTCAGACTTCAATCTCCAGATTTAAATATAGAAGGACAGACATGGGAAGATTTTCTCTACTTGCTAGAGCAGCTTCTCATTAGCAAGACAATGTTTTCCAACCAATGTCATTTGCATCCTTTGTCCATTTTACTTAGGCTTTGTAAGATTACATCTCCTGAGCAAGCCTGTCCCTCCTTGTTCTTGCAAAGTCCTCTCATTTCAAGAGAAAACATCCTCTAAAATGCACCAATATGCTATGTTTCATCTTTTTCTAGAGAAAGTAAGCTTTAAAACCCATGGTGTTTAAAGTTGTTTCTGTTGTATTCTGTCAGACTACTGAAATATCTTCTGAAGAAAATGAGTGGACTCATAAAGATATTTTATAATCCCAAACCATTCCATCACAGCAGATCAAAAAAGTTCCTGTGATCCTCAACTGTTATTCCTGCAGCAGTTCTCAAACTGGCCAGGAGGCACACTCTGTGCATGTTTTTAACCTAAATATTGTTGATTTTAACATGAACTCTACCTTGAAGTAATGGACAGTTCATAATGCAGTAGTGCTATAGACAGTATATTAGACTATATATTTAAGACATTTTGGGAAAACTGACATTCTCTTCCTTAAAAACAACCACTAGCAGTCTTGCCATCATTGAGAGAAACTTTCAGTATTCAAATAAATCATAAATGTATAATGTATCTGGTATATCTGTAAGCTGCCTGGAAGCACTGAGCAACAGAATACTTAATTTGATGAGATTGGGCTCGTATTTTCCCAAACTGTAGCAGTTCCTTTAGGGGCTCTCTCACTTGCACAGGCTATACCTTTAATGGATTTTGAATCCTGGCTCTCTGTTCTCCTCCCAAGTTCTCTGTTTCCCTCAGGCTGTAGAAGGTGCAGCACGCCAGTCTTCACCCAGCTCTTCTACCACTGCTTCTGTGGAAACTTGAAGTCTTTGCCTCTGGCGCTACGCTACAGAAAAAGTCATGCAGGATATTTGATTGCTTTGTTCTACCTTCCAGACACTTAGACAGTTTGCAGAAGGCACTTACTGCTTCACACAGGTAATAAATAAGGTACATTTAGGCACGGTGGGGTGGAAAACTGGGGACCACATAGGGTGTCTCACAGGAGAGGAGAACCATTGGTGGGCACATGCAGCTGGAGCCAGTGGGAGGGCCGAATCCTGTGGTGATAATCACAGCAAGCTCAGTGAGGTCTGCTCCAAACTCCTCACTTGCATGTCTCAGGAGGTATCTAAACCACAGCAAAGCAGGAAGCTACATGCAGCACTCATGACATAGAAAGAGGAAACACTTAAAAACATTTAAAAGCACAGTTAAACAAATTACTGGAAATAACATCCTGAAGTAAAATGTATGCATGTCTGAATGTTTCCATGACAGATTAGCTCAGTTTGCAGACCAAAGACTGAGGTTTTCACCTTCAAGTTATGTTGGGGCTTGACTATAAACCTTTTCCCAGTTTATATCCTTGTCAGAAACAACATGACATCAGTTATCCAAAAGGATGGCACATGTTGGTGGCAGCTCATGAGATGGAACAAGAGACACATCTTGGCTGCTTTAGTTGCAGGTAGCAATTTTTGTTAGATAATTTTACAGATGTGATATGGGAAAATTTGACGAGAAAAAGATGGGAGGAGGAGCAAACAGAAACCACTTTTACTCATATGTTTCTGCAGATAACTGACAGGTCGGTAAGGTCCTACAATTTTATGGTTCTAGGGGGTATTTAACTAGTGGAAAAAATGGAAGATTTGGGTTCACTGATACAGTATTCTGGACAGAACAGGAACAATGTTGTATACACTTCAATTGTAAAAGATTTTTACTTTTATTTATTTTATATCCCTTTGTCCTTTGCATTTGCACTTGTGCATGCTGAAAAACAGCTTCAAAATCAAGGCCTTACCTTTGCTGTGTAGTTAAAATCAATTTGTCTCTACTCTTGTGGATCTACAATATACTGCAAAGGGGCTATGTTTTGAAATTCAATAGAAAAGTACTGATTGTTTTTATTTCCTGAGTATAGGATGCCTTTTTGACTTTTCATTGGAAAGAAAGTTTTAATGGTGAGAATATTCATTCACTGAAACAATCTTGCCCAGGGATGTGGTTGGGTTCCCATCACTGGAGGTTTTCAAGATATGGCTGGACAGAGTGATGGGTAATCTCATCCAGGCTGTATTTCCCATAAAATGTTGGACCAGGCAACCTTTTGAGATCCCATTCAGACTGGGCTGTCCTATGAGTCTATGATTCACTGATTCCTTTTTCGTCCAGCTAAAGAGACCTGTGATGAGCTTAGGCCCCTGAGAAACTGTGTCTGCTTTAAATACTACTTTTAAAAAGGATAGGACACTTTGTTTCAATTCTTAATTTTGTTTTTGTTTACTTTATCCTTTGCCTTTTGTTCTAAACATTCTATGCTACATACTGAAGAGAAAACAAATAATGAGTCTTTTCCTATATTATTAGAAGGGATTTGCTTTAGGTCCTAGGCCATTTCGTAACATGCACTTGAGCTGCAGATCAGTATAGTTAACTTCTTTTTCTAGCTTAGTTTATGAGAAGTACTGACCATTCCCACTTCATCTAACACACAGCCTCAGTACTCCTTGTAGCATGTCTGGGAGGCTTTGTGGATGCAGCCTTTGTGAGGCCATGTCTGCAAAACATCATCTGCACATCATATCCCCCTTACAGCAGGAAATTCAATACTGCAAAAAATACTGTTCATTTTTCTGGTGAAGGAAATGGAAACTAGAAAAAGAATATCATGACACTTTTTAAAAATGTAATTGAACTCAGTTAGACATTTTTTGAATCTTTGCCATCTGCAAATTGGGAAAAGCAATGCATGCCTCTGCAAAGCTTGAGAGGAGCAATTGTACTGGAAAAGATCTCACACTGCTAAATCTGAAAGACAAAGAAAGAGAAATCAGTCTCTCTCCAGTTTAGATCCTGCTTCTTGTGGCTGTCACCTCTTTAGCTGGTGACCTGATGGCATCTTTTGCAAAAGGTACATAAATCCACTTGGAGCAGTCCTACAAAACAGCTCCTGGGATGCCTGTTACCTCACTGAGTACCCCATTAACAAAAGTGTGTCATGGTTTTACTCCACATGTTCTTCCGTAGTTCAGCAACATCTGTTCTGTTAGCAACTATTGTATTCTCAGAGCCTCCTTCAAGCATCAGCCCATCTAGAGCACATTTATTATGTTCATTAAATGCTGAGGAAGCTTCTGTAATGATTGAAATCTTGTCACTAAAAGGAGGAGCTGTGGCAGGGCTGTTTGCTGACCTCACACCCATAATGGGTTTTCAGTCCTTTGTTTGTCACATTATGGAAGTTAAATCTTCTTACTGGGTCCTAGCATGAATAACCTTGTTTTTGCTGTTGAGTATAATTTACTATGTTTTTGGTAAGTTGATTCAGCTATTACCTATGCTATATCTGGCCAAAATATAAATTACCTTTAGGGCACAAGATAACTAAATAAATTTTAAGAATCCTTGGGACCCTGATGTATTGCTAAAGACTAGTCAAATGACAAAAATGGCAGCAGCCATCTTTTGGAATAGGTTCTGTTTTCACTGATTGCTCCATCACTCTAGATAGATCTATTTAATACAAAACATAGTGCTGTATTTTTTTGGCTGAAATTATTTTACTTCCTGTGTTCCAATCAAATGTTGCATGTAGGTTAAACAGAGAGAGCTGTTGTCTCCTCTCCAATGTTCCCATTTACTCTGATCTCTTAGCGTATTTAATGCAAATGCCTGCCCTAAAATGACAGGGACATTTTCATCTAGCCACAAAGCAAAGTTTTATGTTATGGAAGAAGACAGCCTCATCAGCAACATTGAGATTTACCACATTATAGCTGCTTTTTCACCAGACCAAAAAAAAAAAAATTCATTTCTCGAAGACTGATCACTCAGTCACCATCAAGGTTTTTACGGTGCTATTTCAAGGGTGTCTTCAAAACAAATCTTGCAACATCTTTCCAAGCTCCTTTGGCCCGTGGGGACAAAAAGCTGTGGAGCCAGGGAAGCACTCCAGCTCCCACAGGCCATAGCTGGTAAGAGGCAGTGTCTCCAGCGTCACCACCAACACGGCATGTCCATGAGGACTTTTAGGAGTCCCAAATCACTCTGTCAGATTTAACCAATGCTGTTATCCTTACTGGAGCACTCTTCATGTTGAGAAAATCTTCCCTTTTCTTTTCAGAAGGTCTCCAGCTGTTTGCAGCTTTAGCACTATAACAAAGCGCAGTTCTGTTTCAGCGTGCATCTGGAGGGATGCAGCTAACATCCAAAGTATGCATTTGCCTCTGTCTCTCTTACTCTCTCTCACACACACACACATACATACATATATATATATATATACATACGTACATAAATACATGCATACATGTGTGTGCAGATGCATACACTTCTAGATCTACCCCCTCACATATCCACCCCTCTTCCTCTACCCTGAAGTGGAGCTGAAACATTTTTTGTGAATCTCTGCATTCTTTCAGCAGCTTTTCTTTCCCATTACACAATTCAAAGCTGTGTTGGCAGCAGCGTGGAAAAGTCTCAAGCTTCCACAAACAAATGTCACCATTCAGAAAGCCCTGGCTGCATCCCTTTCTCCACTGTCACTGCTTCATTTCCTGCTATCCCTGCCTGCATGCTGCCAAAGCCTGGTATTAAACATGCTGGATACTGGCCTAAAAAAATCTAGACTTTCTTTTGACATTTTGCTGTTATCATTCTTAAGCAGTAAGGTATTGTAGCTTGAACAAAGAGTTAGATTTAATAGAGTGTGCAGCACATGCATTCCTAGCAGAGAGTGACTGGATTTTGTTATGATAACACCCCAAACTAAAATTGACAAGTGCTCAGCTTCAGAACTGCTCAAGTCAGCTGTGCTTGCTGTTAATGCATTAGACATTTCCCAGAACACACAATGGGAGAAGCTTCCAGGAAAAAGATAAGTGTAGGAAAGATTAAAGACAGTTTCTATAGGCTGTGCTGGTGTTCAAGAATGACAGTGAGGGAGATGATAGATCAATAGCCAGCAGTTAGATTTTACACACACATGCCAGTTCCCTTTACTTTTTAAGAGTCAGAAGAAATGAGGCAATTGGAGCTGAAATATTGTCATGACACCTGGCTATAGCACATGGCCTTGTTTTCTTTGCTTACAGCTTTGCAATTCTTTTACTGATGAGTTGAATTACCCCTTGCTGGTTTCTGAATGCAGGCTTTCATTTGGCAAGGCAAAGATCAAGACCTGGAGCCACTGCATCAGGAACTTGCCCTTTTCCATTTCCAGAAAAAAATAGGATCAGTCTGTGCTATTGATTGCTGCACAGTTCTTGTTCGCATATATATCCAATCCAAATTCCTCCAGATCCTACCACAGATTTTAAGGCACAGGAATCAATGTAAGTTACACTGTCTTTCACTGCAGACACTTAGCATGTTACATAAGGATAAAATTAAGAACTAGGAATTAAATTAGGAGATGAAAAATATCCCTGTAAGGAATGCCTTCACAGAAGTGAGCCTTCTTGTGTTGCAAAAAAATACTTGAGATTTTCAAAAACAATGTGGCATGCATGATCTTGCTGTGAGGAGGAAATAAATGAGCAGTTCAAGTGAAATGTTATGTATTTTCTGCTTTCAAAATCTTTACTCCAATCTTAGACAAAAGCTATGAGACAACTGAGTTTGAGAGTACATGTAATCAGTATAAGGTAAGCACCTAATGTAAGGTTACCATTATTCCAAAGCAAAAATTACAAGCCCATAAAATTCAGATAATGTCTTTTATATAAACTGATACTCTACAGTTTTTACCATGTGGTTAAGATTAAGCGATGTTCGTCTCTCAAGCCCTAAATTAGATTAAACAATATTAAAAGCAGATTCCTCTCAGCCCTTGAAATAGCACCTAAGGCATAATGAAAGCTGTTCCAATAACCCAAATATACCTGTTCATAATTTAATAGAAAAAAACCCAAAGAAGTTATATTTAAATTTCAGTTTCTCAGGTTTACTACACTTTGTCCACTTGGCAACCGTAATATAAAGTGCCTCAGAACAGGATTTTGGAGTTATTATTTGCTCTTTCAATATGTGTCTCTGTGAGGCTCTAGAATTGTCTGGAATAACTTGCACGCCTTATGACACACATTTACACAATTTCTGTAAGTTATTGCTTTAATGTTATGTGTATGGTTATTGAATACAGAGCACATTCAGAAAAAAAAGAAGTGTTGTATTTTCTTTTAAAAATATTTTTAATCTATTTCCTTCCTATGTTAAAGAAGGTCTGTACAATCTTTTGTGTAACTAGCTTCATCAGACACCTTTCAGGGAAGAAGTTCTTTCCACTCTTACAGACAAGAAAGGAGCAGGCTTGGTCAAGATCTGAAATTAAATTTGTCGTAGAAAAGAGAACTGAACATAGCTCAAAAAGCCCCAGACTTAATCACTAGGTTTACAGTAACTTTAACTTCCTGGATTTACAATTTTTTTTGTGTGTCTTAAAGGAAAAACAGATCCTCAGAGTGAGTGTTCTGGTGGTCATACATTAATACATCACATTTTTATGTAAAATAAAAGGGTAATTATTCATGTAACAATGTACATCCAGAAACTGCATAACGTAGACAAAAGAAAATAAAACAAAATTTTTTTACATATATAAAATAGTTTTCCTTTTTTAGTGCAAAAAGACTGTGTCATGGTTGCAGAGATTTATGAGCCCATCATTTCATAGTGTTTTATAATTCTGTGTCTGTAGACAATCCTGAAAGCTCACATAAAAATTTGTGTTGTAAATATCAAGACACTTGAGCTCATGCTGCTGAAGATACATTGGCATTAGATGCTTCAGACATCAGCACTGTGAAAATATTAAGAATGATCAATTTGGAAGGCAGGAAAAAACACCACCTACTTTCTATAAAGTCCAGCCCAGTCAGGACATAACTTTAAATTTCAAATCAGCTCAGGAATGTTTTAAACTTCTTTATTGCCCAATATTTTACATGAGAGTAAGGGACATGTCCTTCTACACCTCATAAATTTGACATACTGTAGTTTGAAATCTCATTAGCCTTCAGATTCAGCATACAAACACTAAAGATCTTGTGGATGTGTTTTGATACTGTTACTCTCAACCAGTGCTATTTTTGCAAGCATGTGTTTTATATTTGTCCTTTCCATGAACTCTCAATTTTGTTTAGTAACAATATTAAACTATTTTACTATAAATCTAGATTTTTAACTACTTTGGGGTTCTTCAGATGATTGGTGCATGCTCAAAGAACTTGTACACATAATTTTGTCCTCTGGAAGTACATTAAATACCCATAAATTATAGTGAAGTGTCTTGTGGAAGAATGTCTGCTATTCTGAAGCAAAATCTTAACCTCTTTATAAGTTGGTAACATATGGCATTTCAGAAGCCATGTAAAGTTAAAGCTGTGGCTTAACTTGCAAATGCAAACTAAACATCTTATCCTTAGTCCAACAGATGTGTGTACACTGCCCAAAAGAAGATTCTGTAATTACCTACCAACACTGCTTCACTAATACAAGCTACCAGCCTGTCTGTTAAGTTTGATTTTGTATTCTCTCTGCTCTGCAAAAGCAAAATCCAGTTCCTCCAGGTTTAAATGGGGCCTAAAGGAATAAAGTTATTTTTGCATATGGAGTATCTAACTTAGAGATTCACACACCCATGCTGTGATCACTGGTTTGTGTTTCATGGGTACGTGTATAATGTATTGCTTTTTATTACACATTTTTAAGTAAAATGTAAATTTTATCTTCCCACTTCAGTCGGTGTTGCTGACCAAATGCTTGAGCATTTGAGAGTGAAGTAAATTGGAGAGAATCTCTGCTGTGATCTGCTAACATGGATACTGGATGAGTTAACATGGTATGGCATGAATGAGAAATGTCAAGATGTTTTATAATAATAGCCTCCCTATTAGAAAATTCAAACCATCAATGAAAAAAAAAATTCCATACTATCTATCTGCCTCAAGGAAAAATCCATCTGAACTTTGCCCAGAGACAAACCTTAAGGAATACCAATTTGCATATGTTCACTGCAACAACCTCTGAATTTAGCGGTTGTACGTGGAAAGGTGTTGTCCTCCTCCACGCCTGGAGCCTTTGATTTGAGCAGTTATGACTCTGAGGGTGCTGACCTCCTCCTCCAAATGCCTGAGTCTCCCATGAACTCCAGTGCACTCAGCAGCCGGGCTGAAGGAGCGCCTCTGCTCCCTCCGGGATTTTGAGGCTCAGAAGGATTTCCCACTGATGGCTGTGCTCAGGTCTTGAGGCAGAGTGCCTGTTCAAATTGTGCCAAAAGTCAAAGACTTATTGTTTAAGAAAACTGGTGAATGCTATTTGATGAATACCAAAATTTTTGTGTCAGTTTTACAGCAGAAAATTTGGGACAGATGTATTTTCTCTTTTCTGTCAGGCAGAGGGAGTTCCTCCATAGATAAACCTTCTTCCAACTACTTCTGTTTCCTCAGTATATATTTGTCTAATTCTCTGATCTTTCTCCAATGTTCCTAAAAAATAAGACCTTTTTCAGCCCTGTAGTCAAGGACTTTCCAGATATGTACTGGGGGAGGCAATATGAATTTCCTGAAAAAGTAGTTGTTTTTCAGAACATTCTCTGTTCTGAAATTTTAGTAGAAAACTTTTCCCCTAAGTCCAACTTATTTCCATGGGAAGAATCATATATCATGAAAAATGCAGAGCAAAGTCCAATCTGCATACCCCCTGGGGCTAAGACTTTACCATATGCTCTTTCCTTATGCTCCTGATCGCTCTGGTTCTCAGGAAGAAAATGCATTTCCAAAGACATCTGCAAGCATGCAGCAAACACATTTGTGAAAACAGAGGAGGAGCTTCCACAATAAAGTGATTCCTATGGGAAACATATATTTCTTCCTTTTTTAGATATTGAGCTAGCTTGTAACTGAGCAGCCACTGGTCATAACACTGCCTTTCAGGTAAAAGGCTCTCCTATAATAACTGTTTTGTTTAATTTGTTGACATTATTACTCTAAGATTTTTGTCAAGATATGCAGTGAAACCTCTTCTCCATGGATTAATTATCTTGGCCTCAGAGCCAGACAGAGCAGATGTCATTCACATGAATCATTGCACAGATTAAGAGTTGGATTATTTCCCCTCTTTTCAGTGTTTTACAGATTAAATGTCTCACTTGAACATTACCCCTTGCCACACTGTCATTTATTTCCACCATTCCTGAACATGTCACCGTTGGCAAACCATGCTGGGTAAGAGGATGCCAGCCAGATTTGGGTAATGATTTCTGAAGGCAGTGTCTATTAGCAGTTTTGGGCTTTCCATGGTGAGATAGGTCTGTGGAAATAATTAAGACTGACTGAGGATTCTCCAAGTGCCCTGCACACACATTGTCCTCCACTATTAACCTTTTACCCTGTAACCTCAGAAGAAAAGGGGGTAGAACCATCTGAGGTTTCCTGTTTAGGGAATCATACTTTTTTTCTGTTTATCTCTGCCCTTAATAAGATGCTCTCTGCTCTCTTTTTCACCTCTGCAGCACAAGACGGGCTTTACTGTGTGCAAGCACATATGGTGGCTCATTAACTAGCCATCCTACAGTTTCCTAAATCTTCCTGTTTCCCCTTGATGTATTCATTTTCCTGAACTCCTTCTCTGCTATGCCACTAATACAACCTTGACTCAAAGCTTGCCAAGAAAATCCCATTGTCTCACTGCAGGCCTTTTATTTTGGTTCATCAATCTGTCCAATATAACTTGGTTAAAAAATACTTTAATGTGTGTTGACTGACAAAGCCAGATTGAATATCATCCAGGCTAAATACTTATTAGAAAAAATGAAAACTGTATTTTTTTTCTTCCTCAGATCTAATTCTCTCTAACTATTTTCAAGTCAGTGGATATAGATTTGGCTGGATGGGCAGATACAAAACAAGGTACACAAAACGTGAAATACCACAAAGCATGAAACCCTGTCCACGAGTGTGTGTATCCATTTTGTTATTTTTTTCAAACAAAGCAAAGAGCTCTTAACTATATGCAACCAATTTGTGTTTATTTTCTATGGAAAAAAATAGTGATTTTCACAGTCACAGGTTTTGTAGGGGTGAAGGTGAAGACACAGCTTTTGTAGTTTTTATTCCAAGTGGCATTCAAAGGTAAGTGTGTTCTTTCTACTCAGCTAGATATGCTTGTGCTTGTGGCTGGCTGGGGTCTTCTTGTTTAACTAGGCTGACTTTGCACAGAGCTACATTGTGCTTTTCTATATGCAGAGGGAAGGCACTGCAAACTCACTCTTGGTGGCAATTTCACTGCAGGGGATGTTATCAAAGAACCAGAACATTAGCTCTGCTTACATTTGAGAAATGCATTTTCTATATCTGTATATATAGCATTTTTGACCCTCAGTCTTGGCTCCAAGCTTTCCAAAGTGTCCAAAACATATACATAACAGATGTTTCTTTGTTTCACACCAGCCGCTGTAGACACAGCTGATACTCTTCAGTGGGGATGTTTATTGAAACTTTCAGGCAAAATATCTCAATCACCTGGTAAGCATTTTAATTTGAAATCTGCCTTTCTTCTGCACACTATGAAGTTTGCCTATTGCCTCACTCAGTCCCACAGGGGTTTTTTGTTTGTTATTCCACCCCTGCCAACCTTGAACTGTGTTTTTCCTGGAGTTTTCATTTTTNCAGGAAAATAACAAAAGGGGAAAATTGTATCCACTTCTGAACAGATCTTTACCAAAAAAATTAAGTGTTGGATACTGATGATTTCCAACGCAAGATCAAAAAGCCTTTGGCGTGATGAAAAAGAAAACTTTAGCCACTGCTTTCTGTACCTTTTTCATCTTCTTTCCTAGACCCATTTTGTCAACCAATTCACTGAAGCTGAAACCATGGTGGCTCCAAAGCAGTGTCTACTACTCTAACCACTTTGTATGGCAGACAAAGAGCTTTCAGCTCTTTACTGATGGAGTTTATATTGTTATGTTTAGAGAACCTTATTCCAAACTCACACCTTAAAAATCAGGATTACTTTTTGCTAAAGCAGCAGAGTACACAGCCAAAAGACAGGCACAGGCAAGCTGAGTGAAAGATAGACATGCAGTGTGTTGCCATGAGTGCTTCCTCACTGCACCCACCCAGCTGGGGCAGAGCATGCACAAAGAGCCTCCTCAAATGTGAAATAACAAAGATGTTAATTCCTCTAATTTCTCCAGGGAAATTCTGGAGAAATCACCTCCTCTCAGGGCTAGAAATGGCCATGTCACTTTCTGAAAAAATTAGACTCACTGATGAGTGTGCAAAATATTGATAGAACTCCTTTAGCTATTTTACTCCTTACTGAGTTCACTATAATTTTAATTCCACTCCACGTGCCACAAAAATAAAGCATGAGTAAACCCACTAGGGAAATAATGAATACAAAGGCATAATTCAAGCAAATTTCCCTCTCCTTAAAGAGATTATAACATTTTAACAAGGCACCAACTAAAGCAGAAACAATTAAACATAAGATTGAAAAACATTTTTAATACTTCTCTTTTAGACATACTGTCCCTGTTTCATTAGAAAACACCTCTGTATCTTACAAGACTTCACTTTTAAGATCATATTTTTTTGCATCAATTTTAAAAAAATTATCTCAGTAAGAGTGGGTTTCAGGTATTGCCCTTTTTCCAAAGTGAAATGTCTTTTCCAGCAGTTAAGAACCAGTTCCTACACAAGAGAAGCATTTTTTTGCATATCAACATCTGTTGCAAATGCTTATTAAAAACTCGTGCTAGAGAGCCTGTGTTTGATTTCCATTTAGCAGTGCCTTAATGAATGTTTGGAGTTCTTTTGCCCTCAGGCTTTGTCAAGTGTGCACATATTAACACAAATAAGTGCATCTGGGCACCCTGTTGCAGTCCTGCACACAAACTAAAACATCTTCTGCTATGAAGCGCACAGTTTAAAGCTTCATCAATGTGTTGAGGCCAAAACATAGCAGAATTTGTCACCATTCAGAGGGTGGACATTGAAAACTGGAATTCAGGAGAAGAAGGCTGATATTTGAAAAAATAGTAAGGGTGGTTGCAGAGTTGGTGGTGCAGTTTTATGGAAAAGAATTTGTCAGTGCCATTTATTCAGACATAGAGGCCTTTTTATGTTATTCTTTGAAATAAAGTGCAATATTTAAAAATCAATTCTTAAAGTGGAGCAGTGGTACAAATGTATTTTTTCAGTCATTGTTTCCTTCCTTTGAGTGTGCAGAGCTCATGTGTACTCAGTTGTTCATGTGTACCCAAGCAGCTCACAGGAAAGGCACCCTGTCCACAAAGGTTGTAGCTCTGGCCATCTCCAGTTGACTACCCACACCTGAGACATTTTATTAACATTATCTTCAATATAAAGAACAAGTGTCCAACTATCCTCACTCAAATGAATAGTCCCTAGATTTGGCCTCAGTTTCACCTTGTGAAGAAGACTGATTATCAAGGCCATATCAGATCTCACATCCAAGGTACTGTAATCCAGGAAAAATCCCTAAATTGTACATCCAATGCACCGCTGAAAAGGTGTGAGAACAAACTGGTTCCCAACTCATTCTTAAAGTCTTCTCAAGCATATGGAGGATGATAGATGAGAACAAGAACAGATGAAGATGTAATTTGCCTTTCTCATTTTAGTTACTTTAGAGATCAAGAAACATATTGCTCTTGGTAAGAATTTACTCTGAGGAGGGATTTTTCTCTGCATATAAATACTTTTCTTTCAGTACAGGCTGAACTTCATATGTATTGTGTCTTAGTGGTTCTACAGCGAGCAATAGGATTCATTGAGAAGAAAGACTGTTCAAGTTTTCATAGTTATCAAGTTTTGATAGTCAGGCACCTTCCTGTTATGAAAGCAAGGCACTTTGCTGGCAGTTAAGGGTTTAGCTGGTGGTATTTCAGCCTTGGATGAAAACTCTTTAAAACTCCACTTACACCTCTCAGATACAGAGAGGTGACTAAACACATTCAGAGAAGGAACAGAAAAAAGAAAGAAGCAAGTCCTGTTTTCATTATTACTTTTTTCATAATTTCCCTCCTCTACAGATCATGAATTCTGTCAAACATTATGCCTCACAAAAATGGCATGAGTAAGTCACTGAATATTTAGAGGGAGAACTACATATATCCAAATTTTTCTTTATGAGAAAAATTGTTGTCTATAGCAGGTCCTGATCCCAGATAGGAGGGCATGTTAGGTTAGAGCTGAGCTGCAGGCCTGGAAATGAGACAGAATGGAATAAAATAATGATGCGAAGCCACTCTTGATCCTTCTCACTCTTATCTGTCTTGGATGTGAGGACAAATGGTTTAGCTCTGCGATCTTGATCTGTCTGAAAAACCAGCGGGCCATTTAAAACAAATACTGAACATTGAATAACTATCAGTTAAAGTTTATGCTGCAGAGTTTGTTATCATTGTGTTTAATGCTCCCCAAATATATAGTACTATTATTTTAATATAAGTGTCATCCATCTCAAAAGGTCTAAGGATAAGACCCAAATGTTGCCCATACACAGAGTTGTCCTGGATCTGTTCTAACCAGAAACATGTGTCTTGTCATCTCCATACAAGCACTTTTAAAAGTGATGTCCCTCTGGGTGGATGCTTTCTCACTGTGTTTCAGGCAGTGCTCATGTTCCCTTATCTGTAGGAGTGACACTGGTGCCAGCAGTATCTAGCCTCTATGAAAATATATTTTCTACTCCCAGTGAACTGTATTTGCATTCCTGTGAACACAAAAAAATTGCCTCTGCAATTGCCTCTCAGAAAATATAGTTCTCTAGTCAAAACAGATGTGGTCCTTCCCCAAGTTTCACAACATCTCTTTTAGAAAACAGGCTCTGACTGTGTGACTCTGCCAGTGAAAGGAAACCTGGGTCATTTTGTAAGAAATGGAGCTGAAAAAAGCTTGTGCCACATACAAAGTACTTCTCTCTGTGTGCACCTAGGAAAAGGAAGGCAGAATCCCATAACCTATGCGCATCAAGGAGCAGTTTATTCAAAAGGCAACTAGAAAGCCTATAAATTCCTAACAGACAAAACATTGCAAATATCCTATATATTTATTTCAAGAGAAACCATAAAAAAAAAAAAAAAAAAGGTCAGT
>VYXF01012225.1:214316-243734 GCA_013397295.1 Polioptila caerulea
AAACCAAAAAAAAAAAAAAAAAAAGAGGTCAGTCACCAAAATATATATTGAAAAGGAGACCGAGGCATCAGATAAATTGCAGTGTTTGGCCTGTACTGGAGAGAGTTTCCTCAAGGCTCAGTAATTGCTACAGTCTGCTCTGCTAAAAGGATGGCAAGGAAACAGGTAGGTTAAATGGGAGAAACCATCTCCATTCCCTATAAAGAAATTACACTCTTGCATAAAACCAGGGCAATCTTTCTGGAAGATCTGTGTATATTCATGTAGAAAGAAAGAACTGAACATAACTACTTGCAGTGCTACCATGCATATAATTACAGTTGTGAAAATATGTGAAATGAGACAAAACATTTGCTGGGCTGTTTTCTTTAGAGGGACATAGGAAACTGCATAATAATAACCCTACCAATCTAGAAAAGGATAACTTCTGCTCTGACACACGGACATAGCTTTGAAGAAATTCTAGCTGTCCTGCCAAATGAAAACTCTTAGATTTTTTTATGCTCTCTATCCTATGTTAACACACAGCCTTATGAGTAAAAGTCATGCTTGAATTTTTTCCAAAATACATTACTAATCTTTGCTTTCTTAACTCTTTGTCTTCTAGTTCAGTAGTTTTCAATATCTTTCCAACACATGAATGCCAGAAACATTTGCAGTGGAAAGACTGACCAATTTCTCCAACACTGATTGTTATAAAGCATTTGCAGATTTGCTTTCTTTTGTCACTTGTCACTGACCCTTTAAAAACAGACTCCAGTCCCCCATAGTTTTGCAGTCCACAGGCTGAGAACTATTACTCTGGACATGTTCTGGTTCGATATGTGGATGTGTTTATTTGTCAGTTCTGTTTTTAAGCAGTTGCTGTTCAGTAGATCAGTATGTGCCAGCAGCTCACGATCTGGAGAAGAAGGGACACTTTGGATCATTCCCCAGCATGTCATGTCCGTGGGAGCACTGATCCAGTGACAATCTGTTTCTCAGATCACTCAAGCATGCAGACATACACGCACATAAGCAGAGAGGACATAATATTTTTAATCATGAGCAAATATCCTCTGCCTATTTACAGATTTACAAGCTGAATAAGCCATCAGTGTTAAGTGTTTTTTTCCAGAACAAGGAAGAAAGAAAATTTTGGGGGACAGCAGGACTCAAACTGCTCTTCTTTAATGAGAACTCCCAGCCTCATCTGCAGTGACCTTCATGGCAGGCCTCCCACAGACTTCAGTCAGGTCAGGGTTTTGCTTTGAAAACTGTGTGCTGGAACCTATCTCTGTTCAAAGGGTGTTTACAACTCGGAGGAAATTGAACTTGCTCATTTAATGTAGAAAGCTTTAAAATCCCCAAGCATTTCATTTTCCAATGTTAATTTCCCCACCATAATGCACCACATTGTAGCCTCAAACCAGGATTTCAACCATGTCACCATGACCCTGATTTGCAGAGTAACAAGGCTCTGAAATTACACGAAGCTGTACTTATTACGGTGTTACAAAGTTTTTGGTTTAAAGGTGCACTTTCTTTCCCCAGATGAGGAGGAAACATAGTTCAAGGTTCCCCAATGTTGAGACAAACATATTGGAGCAGCAAGCGCATCTCTGCTGTTTTTCAACATGTGGTTGCTTTCTGTACCCTCAAAGAACTCCCTCTCCATATCCTCCCAAGACCAGCATTAGCCACATGCTTATGTCTAATGCTTAGGGGATAAGTGGTTTGACAACTATAAGCATTTTGCTTAATCTTCTAAGTCATGCAGTTCCACCTGGTGTTAAAGATAAAAGGATTTCATCTCTGTAGGTTTGTTTAAAAAGGTGCCAGATGTTAAAAGTTATCCCCTCTTTTCTTATTGGAAAAGCTAGTTAGTTTATAAGCTAGTAAGTTTTCAGCAATCATCAAGAAAGTGTGTAAACACCCATTCAAGCTCAAGAAAAATTCACAGCTACTAACATCTCCAAAACATTAATCTGTCATCCTCCACCAGAATATAAAGACAAACGTGTTTGTATGGTTAGTAAAGCATTTATATTTTGATAAAGGGATTTTTAACCAAAAGTGATAATTTCTACAGTTTTTGAAAAACTCTTGTACTAGGATTTTATTATTTTCATTTTCATTCCTCTCCACTAGGCTTTTTAATGACGTGAATGCCATTATCCCATTTCCTGCTGAGTTTTCCTGAGACTTTAATACCAAGAATTACTTGCTCCTGTAGAGCAAATAACTGTGGTAAGTAACACAGTACTATCGTTAGTATAATGTTCCAGATGCTCAAGTTAATCAAAAGAGAAGAAAAAGTAGCTTTTAGAGCAAGATTTACTTGCTGTTATGTCTAAACCTGTGCATTCCATTAGCACTAAGCAGAACCTCTGCAATCACAATGCTGTGAATTTTCACTGTTTAGTTCTAAAGTTAGGGATTTAAAGGCAAGAAAAGATCACTTGAACAGAACAAAGACTTTCATTATTTTTTATAGATGCATTACTGTTACTAACCGTGATTGCAAAGATGAAAAAACTTCTTTAGTAACGCTACTAAAAAAAGGTGAGCTGTAGTTCTAGATTGAGCTTGTCTAGCTTCAAAACTAATCTTTAAGCTGGATTTTGCAGTTCTGCTGCCTTCTAAAGGTTCTATCAAAGACAAGTCTTTTCCTTAAACCTGAGAATTCCACTCACCACACAGCTGCCACATCTCTGTGTTCCTGTCTCACCACAATAAGACCTTCTACTTTCTTAGAACAGAAAAGGCTTACAAAATTACTGGTTACTTTGTCACTTTAACATGTTTCCCAAGTATAGGTTTTGTACACACCAGGCTACCTTTGCTTTCTTGCACTCAAAGACAGCTCTGGTTGTGAAAACACTCTTTCCTGGGGTGCTATTGTGTGATCTCCCAGAGCACTTGAGTATATTCCCGATTTAATCCTCTCAATAATTTTATCATATGACGCTGTTGCAGTGATACAACATTAAAGAGTTTGAGAGACAATTTTGGCATTTTCATGGGCAGCAGGGATTTGAATTTCCCGAAAGCAGCCAAGACAGGAATCCACCAAACAAAATCCTTTAGCCATTGAGCTGACACCTGACAATCTGCTCCTTTTTGAAGGATATATCCTTTTTAAACTATATTTTAAGAGGATAAGCAAATGCTCAGTTAATTTTTCTGGAGCTGAAACCTCTAATTTAACAAAGATAAAAAATGTAATTACATAATAGTCTAGTCAGATGTTCACGTAATCTGGTGCTACTGCATGTAGAAGTGACCAGGCATTTCTGAATTACAAGGCCATATTTTTGAAAAGAGTCTCTCCTCCTCAGTTGAATGAAAATCAAATACCCTGTGTACCTCAAAGGACAAATCAAGCTGTGCCTACCCTATCCTGGCAAGTCATGGAAACTGCTCAACAATGAACACTCTCTTTCTCCGTCTTTCATGCATTTTCCTCACACATGCAGCAGTATGGTTTTTTTCCAGCTGTGATTCCTCCTCTGCTCGCACTTATAGAAATCCTTAGAAAGAGTCCTCAGGATTAAATATGAAAGGGGGTGGGGGACGATATCATTCCAATGAGAAGATTGTGGAGATTAAAATGTAATGTAACAAAACGTCTTCTAGAAATATGCACTCAGGCATTTAACTATAAGCTTTTTTTTTTTTTTTTTCCATAGCTTTTATTACACTGGACTTCTGCCAGTAGATAAAAATCACATAGAACATGCAACTTTAACAAGGAGATTTTTCCCTTATTAAACCTAACTACCAAAGACAGCAGTCACCTCCACTGGTGCTCTGCCTTTGGCCTCCTTCTGAGGTTTAGGCCATTAAATTGGTTCCACATGACAGGACTTGGAATGCTGAAAATCAGTCTATCTTATGATTCTGAAGTTTAGTTTCCCTTAAAGGGTCATATTTCAAAAGTTCGTGGCCCAAGTCCTTTCTATTCCAGCTTCAAGCGTGGACCATTTAAAGCTAATTTAAACACTGGGAGAAGATCGTAACTTAAGGTCTGTTTCTGCATCCATTTATTTTTCAATATGAATGAATTAAGAGAAGAAAAACCTATTAAAAGATATCAAGCATTATTATTAAGGTATCAATTGCAGAGAATATCAGAAATTATGAAGATTACCTGATTGCTGTTTATTTTAACAATTAACAATACAATTCAACAGCTCATTTTCAGGTTTTCCTCCCCCTGACACAAATTACAGATGAATGATTTAGTCACTGACAAACTAGTGGTGTACTGAATGCTGCCTTCTGACATCATTGGCCAGTCTTAGCAAATATTTCAGGATAAAGAAAACTAACATTTTTTGCTTGTTTGTTTATTCCAGCCCCTCTTACACTGAGATCTTCTTGCCTAGGAGAAAGATTATATGCCAGCATTTAAGTGCTCTTGATATATTTGTTCCCAGTGGCCATGGAAGAGCTGTGTTTATTTCTTCACTAATTAATTCTATGTGATTGTTTCACTGAAATGAGGCTTACTCTCCATTTTAAAGGTCTTTTTAGTAAGATTAAAAGCAACATAATAAGAGATGTTTAAATATTTGGATATTCTGCTGTTTACTAAACAGAATATAAAGCATTTGCTTTTTCTCGTGGGGTCCTTCTTTGCACTATCCAGACCTAATTTATGGCTGGAGGGTTAACATTATACAAACAATAATTTATTTCAGAAGAAATGTGATCATTACTAAGCTGTTCCATTGGTTAACAAAGAACCTCTGCTTTCTTTATCCCAGCTGGATTGAGGTAATTGCCTTAGGTTGCAGGCAGAAGAATGGGAAGTAGATGAAGCATGTTGAAGATTAACCACACAAAGAAACTGCCTAAACAAAGAAAGGGCTCCAAGAGGAGGAGGAGAAAAAGTCTCTCAGCCTAGACAGGCATACTGGGAAAGAAACTGCTTGTAGCTGCTCACTGCTTCATATTCACAAAAATGAGGAAGACAGTCATCAGCAATTCCTATGGGCTAATCTGTGCATATGCAAGCAAACTGGTCTTGCAGGCACTTTCTGATAGGAAAGAAAATGCAACTGTGACTGCCCATGTCAGCACCAGTCATTAACACATATGTTAATTTACAAGGAAGATAGTTTAAAGGTGAAGACCCTCCTCACTTTAGTCTGTTTACACCCACACTGGAAACCAGAGGATTCTGTTTAATCATGTTAAAGACTCAAATTAAATCTGCAAAAATCCCCCCAGACACATTACCCCTTTACATTCCACTACCCCATATATCCTAAACACAGTAATGACTTTTGTATCTTGTATTTTACATGGGATTCACCTTATTCAACTGAAGACATTAAAGTTTCAAAAAGTTTAAACTTGTCACAGCTCATCCTGGCTTCCTTTGTAGGCAAATGAGAAAAGTAAGATGACTTCATAAAATCATAGAACAGAATTGTGGAATGGCCTGGGCTGAAAGTGACCTTAAAGATCCTGTAGTTCCCACCCCCCTGCCATGGACATAGACACATTTAATTAGACCAGGTTGCTCAGGGCACCATCCAATCTGGCCTTGAACACTCTCTGGGATGGGGCATCCGCAACTTCTCTGGACAACCTGTGCCAGTGTCTTACCACCCTCACAGTAAAATAAAGAGATTCTTCCTGAGTAGAGAATTTCTTCCTGAAGAAGAAAACTTGTCTTAGCCATCCATCTTAGAAAGAAATGAACTCTCTTAAAGATGCACACCTCTTTCCACTACCTGTAAGAGAAGACTATTTGTGAGTAGTACAGGCTTCAAAGCCTAACCCTGAAGCACGTGACTGAGGAGGGAAGACATGCTGGTATACAAGCAGGGATTTCAATTTCTGCTAGAGAAAAGTCTGTCCTTTACAATTCCAGGAGACCAGTAGTGTCACCAAAACAGTGTGTTTTCAGCTGTCAATCTTAATTAAGAATTACAGGAGTGCTTCCTATTTTTATTTTTCCCGTGAAAAATCTCTAATGCCTTGGCTGAAGCTCACTGCCAGTGATACCCAGTCAAACTGAAATCATAGTCAGCCTTGGAGCACCATATAGCACAAAGTGTCCACCAGCAGACACAAGGAGCCACCTTTGGAAATCCTCTTGGTGGAGACAAACCTTTGGAAGCCCTCCAGTGAACATCTCATTGTTTTCTAATGAAGGACAATGAATGTCAAAGACATGCAGTCATGTTCTTTGAGTTCGGTTTTTCTTATGGATTCAAACACTGCCCTTCAATCATTAGCTAGAGGATAGATCTTGATTTGAAAAATCTTTACTTATTCCAAGATAAAAAACCAGCATTCAATTTATTTTTTTTTTAATTATTCCTGGTTTTACATAGTTTCTAGCTGAAAAGCATGATTGTTCACAGAGCAAAACATCATTATTGGACAAAAAAGGCTGGTTTAAATGCATTACTTCCTTTGCTATTTTTGTACTAAAATATGTATGAGTAGGAGTGATATTCCAGCACTTGATAAGCAACCAAATGAACAAAATTTTACTTATATTCCTCAGTTACCACGACAGAAGTTTTCACAGACAGCTAATAAAGATGTCTAAAAGTAGGCTAAAAGAGGAGACGAGTTTAGAGTTTTGTTACTTTTAACCAATAGTTAAAAATAGGAAAGCTCTATCACATCGCTGTTAAGAAGAAGAAAAAATATGAGCAAAATAGTGGTTCTGCTGAGGTCCTGCAAAAGCCATATGAGTCTGTTCAATGACTTCAACTATCTCTGGATCAGGCCATCACTGAACACTGGGCTAGATGTGCTATTACACATCCCTGACTTCTCACCTCATCTCTGTTTCGATGACTTCTGTGATATAACTGACCTAGACCCATCTTTACCTGGACCCTGAGACTTTAATCTATTTACCAATGGACACAGGATTTAGTCTATCTGTCTAACTGGGCTATCATCTGGATGCCACACTAAAAGGAAGAATTTTTAGAAGTTTTACCACAGAGTAGGCACATATCAAATTTATATAATCTGGGGATTTTCAGTGATCTTTATGATACAACATTTCACTGAGACAGTGAGCACTCTGAGATAAGATCTGGTCTATCCAGAGTGAATGGTAAATCTGTTCGGAACAATGGGATCAGAAACATGCACCTGGATTCATTCCCCTAGGAAGAAGCTGGTTGGATATGCCACTAAATATCTAAAGAGTCGTTGAAATGTTTTCTTCATTCAGGCCTTGTACTAGTATAATTTTTCTTGTTCTTGTTTAAAAATGTGACTTGGAAGTGTCTGTGATCAACATTTCAAAACAAGGTTTATCATCTTATCTCAAAGTTACATTACCTGAATTTATACAATGAGTAAATTCTGTCAAAGTATCTAACATCTTTCTCCTCTTTTCTTGCTGAAGACATGTTCCTGACTTTATTCAGGAAAGAGCTAAGGCAAATGTGTGCAATCAGCTTACTTTTTAATAGATCAACATAGCATATTTCTTCATGAGTTTTTCAGAGTGCAAAGATCTCAAACATTTGAGCAAATGAATGAAATAAAAAATTTTGCTACCTAGTAGCAATACAAGTTCATATGATTTATAAACATCAGCTTCAACCTTTCAGGAACACCGAAGATGCATCCAGAACACAGTCACTACTAGGAGTATCAGGAAAGTTCTTGATTTATCTGTCAGAAGTGATTATGTCACTTTGGAGAGCAAGTGCTCATTTGCTTTTTTAATAACTGTCATAAGTTTTAATATTAAATGTAAATATTGCATACAAAATTTTACTTTTATTTTCAAAGACATGAAAACCATTGATATGCCTTTCCAGTCTCACAGTCTCTTTCATTGGCTTGTTCTCTTTCAGATTGCTAAAAAACTGTTGATTTAGCTCGTTGCAGAGACAAAAAAATCTTATTCATCTGTGGAATATCACATAAATGCTGAAGTGATTTTGATTTATAATCCCCAAAATGTAAGATCTGAGTACCTAAAATTCTTCTTTTCTTAAATTGCTCATGTCCAAGTATGCAGTTCTCCAGGGATGAATCTGTATCTCACTAATGTCTATCAGTTGTAGAACTGTTCTATGGCCTACTGTTTTCTAGTTCTCCATAGTTATGGGGCTTCTCTTTATTGCCACAGTGATGTTTTAAGAAGCAAAATCTGTTTCTGTTGTGCATTTTCTTGCTGCGTGCCTTTATTCCTGTTTGGAATTATCGAGCAAAGATGGCATGTTTTTGATTTTGATTTGAGGACACAAGAAATCTATTGCATCACTGTTTTGCCTGGGGCATTCAAAGTGCCCCTGCAGATGAGTGCATGCGTGATTCTTTCTCTTGGATATGGAGAGAGCTGTCTGAACAGCTACAGCCAGCTCTATTGTGTTCACAGCAAACTCTGTGAAGTTCCTTTCAGCTACATGTCACTTTCAGTTCATGTTGTCTGAAATTTTAACAATGATAGATGGTACTAGGCTCTTTTCAAAATTCTTGCTCAATCAGATTTCCAAGCATGGCTGCACACAATTTTTTTGAGAATGATGACTTTTTCAGTAAATGTAAAACAATTTTCATGGGCACATTCAGGTCATATTTGGACATTCAGAATTTTTACTCTGCACTCTGTGTTTGCCACTATTACTCACCTATGAGGAAAAAAGAATGATCCAGACAAACTTACCACATGTAGAAGACACAAATGAGAGGTGCCCAGTGCTTTAGTTTACAGAGAATCATACTGTTCCGTTTCATACCATTGTCAGTTCAATGGCTCTTTACAAAGGCTGGGAGTGCTTGTTTTAACAGAGAAGCTGGCCTAACTATTCTACAATAACTCCCCCATGTGGGCATTTCATTTCACTCCATATTTCATTTTCAGAACAGGAAGGCTGACTCAAATATTAGTCTTCCTTTCATTTTTCGTGGCCTCACACAAGTTTTTCTGGCATGCTTAAGATGCATGGAAATATTGGTTACTCTCCCTGAGTCAGTAAAATCCAGAGCATGTTATCTGTGCTAACCTCAGTATGAATAGGCTGTTTTGAAGGATGATTCCAGTAGGGTAAGAATGAGCTGCATTGGCTGTAGTAGTAAAAGAAGACTAAAAAGTCATCTTCTGCTCTGATTTAATTGGTTTCCTCAGATTCCTCTGGAAGCTCCAGTTGACCAGACCAGCTGCACCTTAGTTTCTTTACTGAAGTTAGACAAAGCCTGTTTGCTGTCAAAGCTCCAAGCATGCCTAATCAGCTCTTTGTAGCACGGGTCGAAGCTGACACCTATCCCTTGTTCATGCTGCCACCATTCCTCATACCCACGGAGGCAAATTGGCAGTGCAAACTATTTGGATGGCACATAAAACTGCACAACTTTGAAGGATTATAAAGCCTCCAAAACTGTCTAGTCAATACAGCAATGAAACTTTGTATCAAAATCTTAATGCAGCTAATTAATAGCTTCTCAGCAGCTCAGTCACAGTAATTCTGATTGCTTTACTACTTTTTATCTAGAAATAAAAATGGTCATCTAATTACTTAATGGGACTTGTGAAATGAACAAACACTGATAAACACTGATTTTTTTTCTTCACTTTAACAAAAAGTATAATCTAAGACTATAATCTAAGTCTATTAATGGACAGGTAACTAGAGTGTGAAAAACTATGCCATTTGCCAGTAGGTTGTATCACACAAGCATCCCAGACAGGTTTAAGTGGGTACAAAATGTATGTTGGCATGAAGAAAGAAAGTGATCCTCCACTTTGTTTCCCTGTTTGAGATGGTTGATTAACAATGGGCTAGAGGTAGACAGGAGAGAGGTCATTTTCAGGCTGAGTAAACAGAGCAATTTCTCACCCAGAAATGTTCTCTGTCTGAGCTATAGGGAACATGTCCTTCGTATAACCAGAAAGAAAATTGTGACACAGCCCTTCTTATCTCTTCTCTTTAATGTATTTAATCTGGGACCTAAGGTACAAAGAAATTACAATAAAGATAGTTTATGTCCTCTTTTCAGATGGACCAGTCCAAGGAAACACTGTTACCTTTCTAAGATGGTTTCTTTGATGTGATTCTAGACTGTATACAAATGTCCATCACTTATGCCTTCTGTTCAGGAGAAAATAAATGAACCACCAGCCGCTATTTATGGCTTCTGTAATCATTGTCCAAATTCATTCCCTGGATTTGCTCTTGGATGTGTCTAGATGTGCATACTTGTTGCATATGTGCATTTTAAACTGTTATTTAAATGTATGTGTATATATATTACTATCTATAAATATGTAGCTAACCTAAAACAATTTTATTTGTTTAACTTTACTAAAGGTACATCTCTAAACTGAAATGGAACACTCGTAAGTCCTTGTTGAAGTGAATTGAATCTTTTTTTCAGAAATGTTGAAAATGGAAGTTCTGTAGTCCTTAAAGTTTTATTAATTTGGCAAATCCAGGGTAAGCATTTTTGATACTTTACAGATGAACTACTCTAGTGCAGCTACACGCATTCCAGCACTGAATTTTCCAGTAAGTTCATGAAAATGCTGGAGCTCCCCTTCTAGCAACTGAGTGTCTGAAATATCAAACTGATTGTTATGCCCAGCCCCCTGTGTTTAGCTGTTCAGTGATGTAAAGAAATCTGACTGAGGTGAAAAAACTCCTAATTTCTTAATTATTTCTTAATTAACAGATGCATACAGCAGCTCTCCTTTTATCTGGCCTGAATGTGTACTGCCACTGGCTGAAGCAAAACTATTGAAGTTCTTATTGTAAACTTCAACAGTATTGCTGTTTTTCAAATGATAGTAGAATTACTAACTGCACCTGAATCACCACTTGTTAATTCCTGTAATTAAATAAATAATATCCATTGCATCTTTATATAATTTGTTCTTTAAGAATATTGAAAACATTTCCAAAAAATGAGCAAATTCTTTATCACGGAAATTTAACAACAGCCTAAGAAAGCAGAAATTCTGAATATGTTGAAGTTAGTGGGGTATACGTATTCACACTTGTCACGTATCAGACAAAAAGGTTCAGAGGTAAAGCTCCTCAAGTGTCCTTGGAGTCAGTTAAGACATGCATGCCTTTGTAGCTTAATTCAAAGCACCTAATTTAGACCCCTGTAAACAGACACGCAAAACTTTCTGTTTGTACATCCCCCAAAACTTTCATTTTGCATTGTATTAATGGGTCTGGTTTTTCACCAGCAGAGAGATATTCTTAAATGAGCTCCTCATTTCTCGCTTTTGACTTATTTGTTTTTCAACTGAAGTCTGAATTTTCTTCTCCCAATATTTGAAATCATTTGGCCTAGTAAGGCAAATTTGACTTGATCTTGGTAGAAACACGTGTTGTGTGTCCTTATCTTTACTTATATTTTACCCCTAGTGGTGGGCTTTATGCTGACAGTAATTCTATTAGACTTTCTCTATCTAAGTCTTTCTAGGTTCATGGCACCACAGAAAATTCTGAGTTTGAAGGTAACCACAGAATCATCAAGTCTGACTCTTAAGTAAATGGCCCGTACAAAGATCGAACCCACAATGTTGGTATTACTAGAACCAGGCTCCCACTAAACTGGGCTACTTTTTTTGTATATATAGAAAATATAATACAAGTTTTGCTTGAGCTAGTACCACTCCTAAGAAAATCTCTCATGTAGAGACAGACAGGAAAATTCGAAGGATCTCTTCTCACTGCCTAACAAATTCTTTCTCTCTTTAAATATCTCAAGTTTTCCAGTGTGAAGTCCATCCGTGTCCAGGGGTGCATCAGGCACAGCATCACCAGCCAGGCAGGGGAGGGGATTGTCCTGCTCCGCTCTGCACTGGGGCAGCCTCACCTCGAGGGCTGAGGGCAGTTTTGAGTGTCACAATGTAAAAAAGATATTAAGCTATTAGAGAGTGTCCAAAGGAGGGCAACAAGGAAGAGGAGGGCCCTGGAGGGGAAGCCTTAGGGGGAGCAGCTGAGGTCCCTTGGTCTGTTCAGCCTGGGGGAGACTGAGGGGAGACCTCACTGCAGTCTATGACTTCCTCATGAGGGGAAGAGCCAGGGCAGGCACTGATCTCTTCTCTCTGGTGACCACTGAGAGGACCCAAAGGAATGGCCTGAGGTTGTGTCAGGGAAGGTTTAAGTTGGATATTAGACAAAGGTTCTTTCCTTAGAGGGTGGTTGGGCTCTGGAACAGGTTCTGCAGGGAAATGGTGACAGCACCAGCCTGACAGAGTTCAAGAAGTGCTTGGACTGATGATCTCAGGCATGTGGTGGGATTCTGCACAGGGCCAAGGGTTGAATTTGATTATCCTAATGGGTGCCTTCCATCACAGCATATTCTATGAATATATGAAGTTGCATTTGTCCCTTTCATATTGAGTTACAGAAAAAGATTGGTGTCTGCAGATAGAGAAAGGTAGAGGTCAATGTGCTAAGTAAGAAAGCAAAGTTAACTCCTGAGTTTAACTATATTTCTGGGCATAATCAGTATCACAAAACAAGGCAATATAGCTAGCATCCTTTGATAGCTCTCTTTTAGTTCCCTTTTCTAATAATGAAATAACATGTGCATCTACTGATGTAGCTTTCATCACACATGCAGACTGACTCCCAGATAAACTCCTTTAGATCCACAGAGAGATGCTTGAATTGATCTACTGCCTCACATGTTTGTGCTGAAAATACCTAGGCAAATGTTTTAGTTATGCTATCTGGAAATGCACCGGTATGATTTGCATGCTGCAGAAAGATAAAATATTCGGTACAGAGAGACAAGATTAAAAGTTTGGGAGAGTGAGAGATTTCCAAGGACAGTGAATGAGAAAATAAGAGAGGGGTCATTTTGTCCTGCTTCCTCTGATGTCAGAGGGAGGTCTCTCCATGACGCAGAACAGCACATCAGCTTTCTGTTTTCAAAATATGAGAAAGTTAATTCCTTTGCTACAGTTTGACTGTCAAAGCAAGGTAAAACCAGACACTTTTGTCATTTTAGTATAATTTTTCTCAGTAATTTTATTTATCCATGCAATGTCAACCATGACCAACGCAGTAGGATTCAGGTTTTAAACTCAAGAGGGTAATATCCCAAACGTTTTTCTGCTCTTTTTAGTAACACAGGCTGCCAAAATTTACCCAATGACTTGTGAATCAATACTGTGAACTTATTAATGAAGCTTGTTTTTCCTACTGCCTGGTGTCATGTTTGACAAGACAGATGCGGTGGATGGCAATATTAATGCCAACCAAGTTCCGCTCACAGTACCTGTTTTGCAGCTAAAACAAGCAGCCAGAACTTGTACAATATATACTTAGACAAATATGACTAACTTTGTAAAGAAGAAGGTATTGATCTGATTTTAAAATGTCATGAGGGAAAATAAAATGGGCTAATCACCATACAATTCATAGGACAGAAAGTAGATGAACACAGCCTGGTCCCCATCCTAATTTTAACAGCAACTTATCACAAATATTCTCTACTTAAAAAACCAAATCACATTAATGTTAACATGGTGCTTTATCATCACTGTTAAATCAGTGTATATAACCTTAAAGATAATTTTGCTGACTGCAAAGCATTGGTATTTTTTGTATTTTGATGTGAGTCATCAGTTCTGTGGTGGACTTATCACTGTATTTCAGTGGATTTATGCCAGTGTAAAGGAACAGCTCACAACTCTGGCTGTTTCACAGTACACTATTTTCATTTACTGTTCTGAACTCATTGGCTGGGATGAACTTCACTGAAAAATAACATAGCTAAAACCAGCAAGAACAATCAGTGGATCTTACAGTGGATCTTAATCACAAATCACAAACATCTTGACAAAGTCTCCTTACTGTCACTGTAGGAAAAGATGACTTAGAGTTTGTTGGAGGTCTGGTGTTCCAGAGAACAGCCACCACTCTCTCTGGGGGGAAACTTACTATGTTGTCATGCATCATACTTGGAAGACAAAGATGTAATTATTTCCAAAAAAAATATAGGAGTAACACATATTAATTCATATTTTCATGTGTCTTTGCATGGAAAGAATTAATTGGACTGCCAAACACAAGCCATTTGTACTTCCTCACTTTCAAAGAGGAACTATATCTGTAGGTAGAGACTGACCAGTCTGGAAGAAACTGAAGACAAAAATAATTTATTTAACCAGGTTCTCCTAAATAACAGGTTCCATCAGCTACCATGTATTTTTCATTACCTCTGTAAACTTTGTTGTATTCCTGACACTTCTGTGCTTTTTCATAAAAATCTGTTTTAAATATGGAAATTCTTCCTGTATTGTCCCAGGTGAAGACCAGGAAGTCATCACCAAATAATCCTGTATTATACATCAAATTTGTCACCTTACTGCAAATGTGTCTGACAACTGTTTTGGAAGAGCTGGACATGGCCAAGAGTCTGATAGCATAATTTTAAACCAATGAGGTTTGATCTTCTGTGCCTGGAAGTCCAGCACTGTTGGCTATCTTGACAGTGGATCCAAGCATGTGAAGGGCTCCAATTGGTGTGTCTTCTTAAATGCAGTGACATCAACCTAAAACAGTCACAGAGGCAAATATTTCTTCTGTGATTATGGCATATCCTCCTAGACTGACGAGTCAGAGTTGTCTTAGTGTTTTGAAAATGCTCCTAGTGTTGTCACTGTTATTATATTCTTCCTTGCTTCTTTATTTTTCATTTCTCACACTCACTTCTTATAAATCAGAGCTGTGATGACCACCATAATTTCCAAAGGATAGTTAATCACAGAGACAGAGGAAAAGTTGGGACAACTTTGTTCATAGATATCAACTTTGCTGTTGCTTGTCAATGAACTCAAGTGTCTAATAAAAACTGTAGGGTTTATAGTGATTTCAAGTGGATGAATCATATTCTAAGTTAGAAATAATGGCAGAAATTTTTCATGAAAATTATGCCAAAATTGAACAAAAGAGAAATTACCTGTGCTCCCACTTTCAGATAATTTTATATTTCAGTGACTATAGAGCTGCCTCAATCACATAAAAAGGACTTGATTATATTTTCAGAATATACAGAGTTTATTTCTGTCTTTTCAATATACACTTCTCTGCTGTCTCTTGGATTTACCCTAAAGAAACAAATCTGTTTCCTTAGCATCCCTACAGTCATCTGTTTGGAGGAATTCTAAAAACTTTCACTAAAATAAAAATATTCAGCAGTCATAATATCAAAACACTGTGCTAGGACAAAACCAGATTTTCGCACTTATTGTAAAGCTTCAGCACTTGTGTGACAGTTTTGGCTTCTTCTGTGGTCAATGGAGAGTGACAAGAGCTTTCCATCATAACAGAGGAAAAGTTTGTCACCTAAGTTTTACACCACTGATGCCCATGCAACAAATGTCACTCACAATATAGATCTCATTTAAGTGAGTCTGCATTGGCTTAGGAAGTAGTCTGAGAGCAATTAAAAAGACAGTTTTATGCTTGCTCATACTAACAGTCTCTGTCATCTTTTGAAGAACCTGTGAAAAAGAATATAATTTTTTCTTCATATTCTTTTATTTTTCCTCTTTCTACCTCATCGGTATAATTAAATGAACTTTAAGTTATCTGTAATGTGACTTTACATTTTTTACTGCCATGGTTGTGTTGTCAGGATGTTTTCTTTTATCCTAGGAAGTGTTGCCGAGACCATACCTTATACAAACCTTTTTTTGTCCCTCCTCTCTGAACCTGCCATTAGGGTGCTTGAAATATTTATTTGAATTGCTGGAATTCTCTTGGATTCCCAGAAACTTTGCTCTCACGTTTTTCTCTTCCTTAAACAGAAGACTAAATTTTGTTAAAGCATCTAAATACCTGTAAAGGATATGGTGTTTTAATTAATTTGAGTGTGTGATTTTATATGCTTTCGGAAATGAAAGGGTTTTATGTACTTTCAGAAATGGAGAAAAAAGAATGAAATAACTCACACATATTAGAACTCCTAACATCATACTCAATATCTGATGGTTCACAGATTTGTATACAACTCTAGCTAAGTGTAATAACACTGTGTTACAAATTCTTGCTTCTTTTTCAATTCTAGGACTTGTGCTCTTGGCTGCAAAATGTTCCATCACCAACCATAGGCTCTGTTAGTGTACAATCTTCTAATTACAGCACTCATTTTTTCAGGAATCGAAAAAGATTAATGAAAATCCCTGAGGCTGAGATGAGCATGCAGTCCAGCTTCCCTGATGCTGAATGAGTGTTGCCATCACTACAGGAGTGAATGAAAGGTAAGAGTTTAAAGTCCATTTAAAGTCCCCCAAAGTATCCTTGCATTTCTCCCATACTTCTGACAAAGTTTTAATAATTTATTGATAATATTGAATACTGTGACCATTTTCCTGTTTTTAATGTACTTTTTCTAGGGGAAAATCCTCACATTTGTCAAGGTCTCCAAATGTGTACAGGTGATACAGGTTTTTAAAATTATTATCTGCTTGGAATTTTAAGACTGGTCATCTCCTCTCCCTAAATACTTCACTATACTCTTCAGAGACTATAAATCATGAAGCTGTGGTGCTAAAAAGCATTGACTTTCTTTTAACCCTGATATGATTTAACTTTTTCTTTGTCATAAATAATATCCCATGGTTTACATAAGGCAAAGTGATTTTGTATCTTTGTTATGCTGGTTTATTCTGTTCTTCAGGCCAGATTCTAAAGGACAGGATCACAGTGGAGAGTTACATGTGCAGAAAAAGACCTAATTGGCTGATTTTTTCCAAGTTAATTCCACATCATAACAGCTTCATCTCTTTCAGATGCACAACTTAAGTGTTAAAAAGATTTAGTCAATTTTTTGCTGTTAAAATAGTCATAATGATTACCCCTTAAACAATCTCAACCCAAAACATGAAGGAGCACATATTTTTAGTTGCTTTTACCAATTAAGCATGCATTGTAACAGTCACCCTGCTTACAGTGTTGACTTTAGTAGCACACATTATCTTTGACAGAGATATTTTAGGAATTGGTAGGGAACTCACAGAGGAAGCACTAAGAATTAAATTTTTTTATGTTATTCATCTGACTAAACTAAATGGAAATGTCTCAAGATTAGAGTTCCCTTTTGCATAGAAGAATATGAGAACTCATTGGATATGATTCCTCATCTTCAAGCAGACAGTAAGGTAGTATTGATAGTCATATTCTGCTTTCCCCTGACTGGTGTGAATTGGTACATGTTTATATAAAAATGTTTATAATTAGGAGGAACAAAACCAAGCAACTGCCTTTACAGATAAATCCCACTGGACTGATCCACAGTCCACCAAAGTCCATGCAAGGCTGTTTATTCAATTATTTGGGTCAAAGATCATTCCTTTCTTAATGAAAGATATAATGAAAAAAAGAATAAGTGTTGGGTTTCTTGAGCTCAGCTGCCAGAATTTTCTCAGAATTCTAGTACAGCCATGGAAATACATTAGGGATGTAAGAAAGCATTTTCTCACATTAGTCATTGGGTGTACATTTGGGTATTTGCCATTTTCATTTTAGTCCTTGATTTAGCAAGAGAAAACCAACTAAATCAATTCTCTTTTATTTATTTAGTAAGGGAAAACACTGTTTTAACATATGGAAACCCTGGAAACATTCCAGGAAAGGAAAAGGTTTGACTGAAGACAGGCACATACCGACTACACTTCCAAAGTATGGATTGTGTAGGGATGTGCGACTCTGACTGCTCAAAAAAATGTACCAATGCATGTGAAAAAGCAGCATTCTCTTGTGTTATCACCAGCATTACAAATGATTCTGAGTAAACATTATACATCTGGCTCTTGGATCACACAGAGCACAGAAGGCCAAGGTTTGCACAGACAGCAACAGATGTTCCGTGTCACCAAGAAAGTTCTCAGAACCTGGCATGGCTAGGGCTCTATGAAGAGATCAGGAAAACACATGCTAATACCAGCCAAAGAAAAAAAAAATCTTCTGTTTCAAACCAGTCCGTGTCTGGAATGGTCAAATGCTATTTCCCCAAAGCATATTGCTGAGGATTTTTGTATATTTCAACTGTAGGTAGTTGAAACCACCAACTGCAAGAAATATTACAAACCTGAAGTCTCTTGAGAGATTACTATCCTCAGGTAGGCCAATTATCCAAACATCTTGATGTGGATTTGGAGAAGTGAGAGAAGGTTGTTCATACAGAACTAAAGTCATGTTTCATCTTGGTATTCCTATATCCTTCTGAGACCTGGAGGTCACATCATTAAAGAGGTTCTTTTCATGTTATTTACAGAATTGTTTTGAGCTCCAGCCAGGGATGATATTGCACTAATACTAGTTGTAAGAGATCTCTAGAGCCTTTAAATTGGAATACAATGGCTGATAGGAAAAAAATAGCAAAACTTGTTTATTTGGTTAACAGAAGATCATAAGTGATAGAATAGCTATTAACTCTACATAAATCTCTGTGCAATTTTCCATGTCTGAAAGCTATCATCAATTTTGTTTCAAGATTACTACAACCCATATGTATCAATAGAATAGTCTCTCTATGAATAATTATCACTTATTAGTGAATGTCATAAGTCAAATTTTCAGCTGCCTGACTAGAATTTGTAAACATTTGGCTCCGATTTTAGTAAAAAATCATGGAGATTGCCTGGAAGTTCTGTTTCTAATGTTTTTATTAGATAATGTTGCTGCAGTGTTGAGAGAATATTTATGTGGAGCGATATGACAAATGTCACATATCAGCTACAAATATAGACCAATAAATCATAAGGCGTTTTAGCTGTGGGATTAGTAACACTGGAGAGATCAGTAACACTAGAGAATCTCAAAGTGAAAAATTAAAATCTCATACACTAAAAAATGTAAATAGCAGGAAAAAAAGCAGCAGAAGATGTATACTTTCTGGGAATAGACCGTAATAGCCTAAACCAAGTTCAACAGAGTAGCAGAGTAACCTGCTTTTCTTGCTTTCCTGCTTTTTGAGATCAACACAGCCTCCAAAACATGAGACATGAGGTGAACTGCTCTGCTGAAACTCTTTTGACTTTCACCTGAAAATCCAAATGTCTGCATACAAAGTGAACTTTTAAAAGACCCAACAATAATAAAGAAAACCTTGGGAAAAAATGTGTGAATTTTAAAGAAATACTAATATTTGTAACATCATAGACTAAATCCAATCTTTTTGTGTTTTCTATTCATTATGAAGAGTTATGTAATGCAATCACAATCAGGCAAACAGTTTTACAGGTTAATTTCCATTTCTAAATCATTAAACAACAGAATGATTTGAAGCTTCCTAAATATCCAGTAATGGTATGATCTTGCAAAGTCCAGTACAGTTTAACCAAAACCAGAAAAAAATGCAGTATAGTTTACACTGTCAAAGAAACAATGCAAATTTTCCCTCAAAACTGACAGTGACTGAATTTGAAAATAGTTTTTACAAGTTCCTGAAACCGTACAAGCTAAAAGGAAGTAAGTAAGCTGCAAATAACAGTCAGCAATACCCTTTTTGATGTAGCTGAGTTAAAACCTTGTGCCTTACAGATTATTCTGTTTAAGAGAAAACAAATGGGACTAGTATCTTAGACAAAAAATCTGTCTGTATGAAAGAATATTTACCTGAGCACAGGATGTGTTAAAAATCACAATTCTTATACTTGACTCTCCAGAGCTCTCCCAGTCATCAGTCAGCCCAAGAGGTGAAAATGTCATTTTTATCGAACCCTATGGCAAAACCCAGAGCTGACTCAAGAAGGGACTAAGATTTCAGTTGCAGAGGAGATCCATAGAAGTGCTGATATGTTAACCTCTTGACAATCTGAAAGGCCCAAAATAACTCTTTTTCTAGTTCAAAAAACAGTGAAGTGTAGTTTGTAAATAAACTCATTAAAAGGATCTAACAGATGGTGATTATCTTCATAATACTGTTCAAGTATTAATGCAAATATACCATCAGCATTATATGTTGGTGACAGGAATTGAGGCCATGACTTATAGAAGCAAGTAAGAGTTTGAAGTGTCTCTACTTCTGTGAACAGAGCCTGAGAAACATCACAGGACCTTGCTGTCACAGGAAAATGGTTCAGACCTTTCTGAACATCCTGCATGACCAGAGCTTGGCAGCTGTCTGTCCGAGATCTATTCCCTCTCTGTGAACAACAGTCTTGGTTATTCAGGTCAGTCATGTCATTTTCAGAGAATCTGATGCAGAATTTTGGCTCCTCTGCTTTACAGAATTACACTGTGAGTTATACTGAACAGTATTTGTTAGCTTATTACCTTTTCCAAGTTGGTCACTTTGCGGGACAAAGAGGGAATAAACTCATATGAATTTATATCAGAAACACTGGAGAGCACTGAGACCTCACTTATAACACTTCTTGACATCCTGTTCAAATTTCTGTAGGTATTATTCTTTGTGGAACATGAAACTCCTAGGACAGTTAGGGTATTTGGTCTTACACCAGTAATAGGTATATTATTGTGCTGAGGCACAGGAAATCCAAATTGCTCTTCAAATTAAATCACGGGAAACCTTGACTCCTTGCTTGTCTCAAACAAAGTTAATGGGAAACAGATGCACATTCCTGTCAAAACTCAAAGTTGTATATTTATCTACTGCTGACTTATCTTTCAGTGTACTGGGCTAAAATGATGATATTCACTTCCCCCCACCCTCCTCCTCCCTTAGTATTTCATTGGGTTAGTATGCTTTTGCAAAATACTAATGAAAATAAATTATCAATTTGTATTAATACTGATAACTGATCATTACTGGCAAATTTGGATCATTAATTTCTTCAAAAATTAAATTTCTGTGCTCAGGGAAACACAGTGGCAAAAGCACCATTCATATACAAAGCAAGGAAAACCATTATCATTTGATGTAACAAAATATGCAATCTAGACTCAAAAATATTTGGGTTTGATTATGGCTTACAACATTTTGGTTGTAAAAGAAATCTCCTGACACAAAATGAAGACATATCTATGTTTTTAACTATATGCCTGCCCTCCCTTCCACACCGACATGAAACTATGCCATCCATCCATTGGAACCATCACTCCAATTACAATGAAAGAGGCTTCTGGGTATCCTTTAGCAGATCTCCCAAGACAAAGTTTTAGGTTCAGCAGTTAGGTGATAATATGCTGCACATGTGAGCAGCTGCCAGTGGCAGTATCAGGAAAAAGTGCTACTTTCAAGCTGCTCTGTATCCATGTACCCCACTGCTTGTTCTTCTTCTCTGCGTTTTTCAGCACTATGATGGACAAGATTAACATATTTCTCCTCCCTCTGAAAAGGGGTTAAATAAAATGGTTTAAAAAATACTCTTACATTGTTAAAAGAATTTTTTAAGAGTTTCATTGATTGTTCTCCTTAGTGTTTGTCACTCTGATTCTTCAGTTTTTTGATGCACTTTACGGCTTGATGTTTTTGATAGTTCATAGTTCTTTCTCACACACGGGTGTTATAATTAGAACACGTTTATGTTACGACAAGGTTGTTTACATACTTTCTCTTGGAGTAAAAAACAACTGATGGGCAGTTGTCTTGACCAATGGGATGGGAGAGGTGTCAACCTTCTCCTCCAATCCCTGGTCTGTGTAGAAATACTATAAATATAGTCAGATGTTTCAATAAAGAGTTTTATGCCTTCCTCACCGAAGTGTCCGTGTGTGTCTTTCCGTGTCCAACAGCGACAAGTGTTTACTAGTCAGCACTGATCAGGCATATGTCATTGAGGAAATCTGGAATGGAAAAAAAAATCCTTCTCAGTGAACTAAGCTAGTTGGCTTTTAACTCAAAGTCTTTGTGTAACAGTTTGTAGTTGGAAAAGGAGAGAAATGTCAGTGTCCAGGTTAATACTACATTTTATAAGTATGGTGCATGCAGCTTCCAGCTGTAGATAACTAATGGCTGGAATTGAGTGAGATTATGCTCACCTGCAAACATATAACTGAAAGATTATTCAGGCCTATTAACATCTTAAAGGCTGAGTCAGCAGCTGTTCAGAACACTGAATGTCTCTGTGCTGTCCTTAAATGTGTTTTTACTGTGATACAAAAAGCCAGTGTTTAAAATCTGTCACTTCTGTAAACCTGACATTGAACAGGCAGTATCAATTCACAGCATGTTGGCTCATGCTTCTCCTCTCAGTGCTCCCCGACTTGTGTCTCCCACATCCTCAGTGTGCTTGGGCTAAGTGAGCTTACAGTTTACCTGCCAGTTGCCACTGAAGAAGTGCCTTGGCAAATGATCAACCCTACCTTCCAGCTTTGGAAGGGATATGCTCATTATCAAGTCCTTCCTGTTTCCTAAAAATCTATGACATCTTAGAAGAACTGTGCTGGCCTGGAGCCCATGTACTGGTCCCAGCAGAGTCCAGCTCATGGTCACACTTGTATTCTCCCATGCTTTGACTGGGGTTATTCTGAGTTTATATCCATTTCACTTCTCTGCGTCTTAAAAACATTGGCTTAGTCATCCCTGGAGACCCTGGGCTTTGCAGGATGTGGAGGAGGAAATGGACTAGTAGAGCTAATAGCTCCTTGGAAGGGTAGAAATTTCTCCATGATCTTGATGAGGAAGGAATGAAAACAAACAGCAAAGCAAGGAATATTTCTGCAGTTCTGTATGCCTCTCAACCACCAAGAGGCACAGGCTCACTATGAGCTCCCTGAGAAGGCTTCCTCACCCTTCCCAAGGGCGGTCTAACTTGCCCTTGGCTGATTTCCTCCTTAGTCACTCTGTACCATGGGCTTTAAGGCAGTGACAGCACTAAAAACTGAACATACTCCTGTATTATTGTTTATATTGTTCTTTCCTTATCTCCTTCCAGAATATATTTTTAAAATCTTCCAATCTTCTTGTAAGGCCTGCCTTGCTAAATGAGGTTTTTTGCTTTCAGCTACAAAGTAATTTTGCACTTAAGGAAATTAAATAGATATTGCTAAGCTTTGTATCTTCATTGCCTTACTGGCAGTAGGCCTAATGTAGCAAGTGAAACACATGTCATTAGGAAGTGCCATGGTAGAGGTTTAAGACAAGCTTTTGCACATCATGTCACTGAGGATAAGAACTGTACAGAAGGGGACTGCAGTCATCATGTCATTAAATGCTTGCCCTGAGAGAGAAAAAGGTGTTACACATGTGCAGGACCCCCACCTTCAGAGGCGCAGTGGTTCAAGCTGTTCTGGAAAGGTAGGGAGACAGAGAGGCAGGCAACCAGCAGAGTGACTGTAAGAAGTGCCAGCAGTCCTGATTTGGGAAGGAATAGAAGTGCCAGGGATGCACAGCATGGGCAGTCAGAAACGCTAGCAGGAAACTGGAGCAAGTTTGTTTGAGTGAGGGGATAGAAAGTGGGGCCAGTTTTGATTGTATTTGTATTCATGTCCTGTGCAAAGCACCTGCAAGCACTCTAGGCTGATGACAGATGAGGGTTATTTTTCAAGATGGCTATATCTTGCCAAAGGAGTGTTTCTAGTACAGCAAAGCATATGTACCAGACCTGGGACTTTCCATGTGGTATAAAACCCATTCATAGGGTGACTTGAACTTTATTAATATACCTTTTCTCAGGTATTTGAGCATTGTCTGGGAGCAAACCTTTGGTGTTTTGTTGAGGTAAGGTAAGAATAGGTTATCCTATGAGGCAGACAGATGTGGTTTGCCCAGAGAAAGCCTATCATGACTAACTCCCAAGCAAGCATGCAAATTACCAACCCATTTTATCCCTGATTCCCTGGCCCTTGATGTTCTGCCCACTGAATAAAGCCATGATCTGTGCTAATAGATGATGAAAGCAGGAACCTCATGGTTAGTTTACATTAAACAAGTGCTCCTGGGTTAATTTAGCACCAGTAAGTCCTAGCACGTTTAGCTGCATTTCTTCCTGTGCAGTCTTGTCCTGTCCTGCAAGCATCATTTTCTAGCTTGTGGCTGAGGGCCAGATACTGCTGGACAGATTCTACCCACAGAATTATCCAGTCTGCCTTCTCCTCCCTTGACTAGGCCTTAATTACTCATCTGGTTGTGTGTTTTGTACACTGCCATCCATTTTATCCTTTTTGTTTTACTGCAGACTTTATGAAAACCTAGGGCATCTTTTGAAAATGCAAATGCAAAAGCAACTTCTTTTTTCTTTTCTATGGACACACTGTTGGTTTGATGTAACTATAATACGATTTCTTCTTGACTAGTTCTTAATTAAATTAAGGTCAGAATAAATAATTTCAAGTAGTATGTGTGCACTACAGCAATACACTTTTAATGCCACAATAATCTCTTAACATCTTGTGTAAATGACTCACTGCAGTTTCAGCAGGTTATTACATTCCTGAAATACTAATAAATTCAGTCTGTCTTCCTCTCTTGTTGCATACTACCCTAAATTTCTGGCTATTTCCCATCAGTATAAAAAAAATTAAAGGAATAATGCTCATAGAAGCAGGAGTGCTCTCTCACATCTAATACCAGCCTGCTCCCTCACTGTCCACTTTTGGTAATGTTTGGGCTAGGTTCTGGATGTGAAACAAGCTGTCTGACAGAAAAGTGTCTTGATGTTTGCATTGGTGAAAAATTCCAAATCATCATTAGTTTATTTACTGTGTTTTACTGGGGTCTAATTGCAGGTTTAAATTCTGTGGTCATTTTTAATTATATTAGTAAAAAAAAGTTCTGCTGCTTGGAAATTACTGAATTTTTTTTCAGAAATAAAAAGTACCTTGAAATACTGAAATTAAAGCCTTAACAGTAAATGAGCCATAAATCAGAAGTCTGTGTTTCTCATAAGTGTTTCAAGGAGTGATTTACTCCTGATGTCACAACACCTCTTGCAAATCTTGCTGGAGACCAAATTTTGCTGACACAGACACACTATGTCAAACACAAAAGACTGTCTTAATTTAAGAGTGTTTTGAACCAGGCACAAAGGAAATAGAAAATATGACAAAGGGAAGAGGATTACCATTCCAGCTATGCAATTGAAAACAATCTGACTATGCAGAGGAAGGGAAAGGACAGAAAAGGAAAAGAATAGCTTCCACTCTCCCAGGATGCCCTGAGAGGGAAAAGGAGAGGGTTGGGAGTGCAAACTGATACTCTGCTTTATGCATCAAATTGGCCTCCTTTTGCTTACATTGAAATTTTATGGGATTCTCTCTTTTCACTTTCATTTTGAGAGCCACTGGGAGTTTTTACCATTCTCCTTTCTGAATTTAAAAGGCCAGCCAGGCTGAGATAGGAGTAGGGTTTTAAGGTTGCTCAGTGCCTGTAAGAAATGTAGTCAAGATGAAGAGAAGACTCAGGTGAGGCTGAGTTACTTGAGGAAACAAAGTCACGTAGAAGAGTTTTAAAGTCCCCTGTTAAAGATCTTGTGAGGAATAAAATAATAAGTTGTTTATGATTTCTGATGTCAGGGGAGGGGAAAAAAAACAAGACAGAGAGCTATTTTTGCCTCTAGGTCTCTTATTGAGCACAAGAATGCAGGTTTCTATCCTTACAGCTAATGTTTTACAGTAAAAAAAGAGAGTTTTGAATAAAAAGAATACCCAAGGATTGTCTCATACATGTTACACACAGCAGCAGTTGACACCCAGGGTGTTTTGCACACATGCCCGTGTACCCCGCTGGGCATGGGGGGACACCCAAAACCCCATCATCCTCTCCACAGTGACATGGAGCAGGGACTATCATCCAGTGTGGTCTCTGCAGAGGAGTGTAGCAGGGCCCCAGGCAGGTCTGGAGGAGATGACTGCCCATCTGCTCGGCTCCCTGCAGGCTTGGGCAGGTCCAGACGTGCCTGCAGAGATGCACAGGTGTCTCCTTCAGATATGTGGCTGCCGTAGGACTGCCGGCATCTCTAGGAGTGAGCAGGTAGCAAACAGCAGCAATCCTGCTCCATTTAGTGCTGCATTTGGCCAAGAAACCCTGGGTGCCTTTGCTGGTTTAACAGCTTTTGACTGGCTAGGCAGCTTTCTGTGACTGATCAAAGGGTCTGAGTTTGCTGAATCCACATAGTTTGTACGAGAGACCCTGCTTTAAACCAGGTTTGCCTTTTCCTGTAGTTCTCCTGCTTTGGGCTTCATTGTGGAGAGCTAATTAGTGAGGATAGAAGGGGCTTGGAGCATGAATACAGGATTGATGCTTAACTGGCAAGATAACAGTTCTCAGAACTAATACAGAATCAAGTAGTCTTCCTTTTCCAGCTGTCACTGTTGCCTGTCAGGTTGGGAACTTGATGGCAGAGTCTAGTTCTTAATACAGATTTCCATGTTTTCTGGCCAAAAGAAAGTACAATGCAAATAATAGGGGCAGAAATTCAGGCGTTCAGTTCTTACATTTGCAACAAACTTATCTGGAGATAGATCATGCCTAGTGGAGCTGATGTGCACTGAAGTCAATGCCCCCCTACCTTAGCTGCTCTGAAGTCAAGCCGTATTGATTTGTAATGCTTGCACATGGTGAACTTATTCCTTCCACTCAGAGCAGGGCACACCCTGTGTCCCTCTATCTTATTGCAGAATATTGCTTCATTATTATGCGAAATTGCAGAAATATCATGACTGTTTCTTCATCATTCTTAATGGCTGATTAAGTAGTTTTATTTTTACATACTCTGGCAAGTCCTGTTTAGCAGGGCTGGGTGTTAGCTAATCCTGATGTAGCCACTTGGGTTTAACTTTTTTAATGATAATGAAACACATCTGTTATATTGAGATAGTAAATCACTTTAGAAGTTCCAACAGAAGATAAGACCCACCTACACCTAGGCCTGTACCTACCAGGCAACCATAGCTTGCTGTGTCATCAGTTTTTGTCTCAGTACCGGATTGTTTGAAGATTCATGCTTAAATACAAACTTGATCATAGAGTTTACATTCCACAAGTGGCTCAAGCAATTTAAAATGAACTCGACCTGACATTTTAACCTCCTTTCCAAGTTATGCAGACTGTTTATACTAGCAGGGAAATCTAATAGATGGGATAAAAAAAAGGGAAAGGGGAGTCAATCATCTTATCTCAGCTGAATCACTGATTCACTGCGTGACCTATGCAAAGTCCTGAGTCTCTGTTGCCTTAGAGATTTTTTTTTAAACAAGGGTACTCTGAAACCCAAATATACTGCTTGAGATGTGATTTTCTTGTTAAATTTATGTCTGCTTTGAGAAAAATTGTCTAAGCATGGAACATTTTGTACAATGCTAAAAACAACACAGAAATACTGGACATGAGTTTTTTGCCAACTGTGAGCCTTGCAAAACATGAAATGGGCTATTAGTACACAAATGTTACATTTAGAGTTGCCAACAATTCCTGAAAGTCAGTACAGTTTGCATGGGTTTAGTAATGACTTTTATTTTTCTCAGAATTACCTGAATTTTTAAAGACTAAGACTTTCAGCCAGGTAATCTCAATTTATTGTTTCTTCCTAACAGCTGAACCATAAAGATTTAGAGACTTGGGGCACTTTGAGAGCACCATCATCTGGCCATCCAACAAAGGCATGTCCAGCCCAATACCACTCACCTTTCTGACACTTGTCTGTCTCAAGAATCACGGTTTGAAGAAAATGATTGAATCAGACTCTGTATGGTAGAGGCAGTGTCATGGTGATGTAAATGATACATGAGTTCTTCAAACTCTTTTCAAATAGCAAACTCTTTCAAAATGCCATTTTGTGTGCTGTTTCACACCCAGAACATAAGGGAAAAAATTACTACTCTAGTGTTCTTTGCAATAGCTCATTTTCATCCTTGAATTTATTTTGAGTTAAAACACATTGCAAATAAAAAGACTGCCACCTAATCTCTCCATCCTGATTGTGCCACAAGCCTAGAGCACTCCCATTTTTCTTTTGAGCACTCCCATGTTTCTTTTAGTCAGACTATATTCCTTGAAAGTGTAGTCTACACCTTGCCATAGGGTTGGAAAACACACCATTATATCATAATCACACCATTATCATCATTTTTAATATAATAATGCACTTACAAAAAAGAATGGTTGCAATATCAAACATCACCACTGAAATAATTATTTCATTCTCCCTTAAAAAACAGCAAGAAATAAAGTTTTACCTGCTTTTTCTCCTAGAACAATACCATATGGTGCATAGCCTGGAGCAAGGAAGAAAAATTCCTTTTCTTTCTTCATGTCAGTAGCAGTTGGTCTCCCATGGAGATAAGGAAATGGTCTGAAATCATACCTTCCATTAAGGATGCTGGCTTTTCAGTTCTCTGAGGGTATCTAGGGGAAGATTGTCTGTATCTGCAGCTTCACACTATCTCCCACAATACAGACCAGGCTGCCCTTACCAGGGAGGGACTGGCCATGGAAAACTGTAGCCTGGATAAGGGAAGGGGGAAGATCACTGTGGAGCAAAATAGCTGCTCCAACAGACTTCCCAGCAAAGGAAGAATGCTCTGCAACCTCTGGTCAGGTAGAACGAAAAAACAGGAGTGTGTTGCTTCAAACTCTGTACTTTATTGATCCACAGATTTCTCTTTTAGAGTGTATTCACCTTGCTGGAATTCAGAAAAGATCTAAATGAAATGGCTCAGTAGTCAGGTAAGTAGAAGTGAAAAGGTTGGTCCTGTGAGCGTGGTACAGGCTTCTTTACAGCTACCTGGATGATGCTTAAGACTGCTTGCACAATTTGGGGGCAGTTCATCTCTATTCATTCTCTGTGTGTAAGATCTGACAGACCCTGAGGCATCATGAGATCCTCTGAGAACTTTTAATGTGGGACACAACACAGGTATTTACTGGCAGCAGTAAAAGTTCAAATCAGCTGCAGGAAAGGGCCTGATCCCTTTTTACCTTTCCATGGGGCAGATAACCAATTGACTGAACAAGTCTGTTCTTCCTGTGGCTGGCAGTCCAGGGGGCTTCCACCAGCACCTGACCATCTGAATCAATGAAAGCAGAAGGGGAGATATGGTGTCAGTGTCACACCTGCCACAAGCAGCCGTCAGGACCATCCCCTTGCCCTAGAGAATAACTTCCACAGGAACCAAGAGAACAAGAGTAGAGCACAGAGCCCTCTCTCTACTTTGTGACAAGAAAATAATATTTAAAAGTGTTGAGATCACACAGCATGGCTATGGCTGACTACAGAATCCATCTCTAAGAAAATGTTTAGCGCCCAGACTCATTCTCATTAGTTTCCAGTTATAGAGAAGGCAATGGGGTCCAGATATTACTGCGTGCATTTTGAAACCGGGGTGATTTTTTGCAGCTTTCTTGTTTTAATTTTAAGCATTGGTACCATACCACATTTGTGTCGCATCTATGCCAGAAACTTCAAAATAAGTCTGCAGGATAGAGAAGGATAACAAGGGTTAAAATCTGGGAAACAAAAAGAAGGAAACCCCTCACAACACTATGGCAGTCTTAGTTGTGTTAAACGATGGGGAGTGATAAGGCCTACATCTACAGTACACTATCTGAGCACAACAGGTCACATTT
>VYXF01012225.1:247378-267486 GCA_013397295.1 Polioptila caerulea
GGGGGGGGGAAGAAAAAAGCTCTGTAAATGTGTTCAGTTTCTTTTACCATATTGGAAGATTAAACTAACAAATAATCTCTAGATAAAGCAAGAGAGGAGAGGAATGGCAATTGTAACATGAACTGTATGGATGTTTATAAACCTCTTCTACTCCTTTCACACAATTCAGGTAGCAGAAGAGACTCTGGACAAGTCTAGAAGAAGTTCAGACAATAGAAACCACAAAGCTGCCAAAAGAGTTCACAGCATACTTGTTGCTCATAGTAGGCAGCAATGTTCCTTTTCTATCACATATCTCCAGCAGGACCTGAATGCTCCAGAGAGCACCACCACTACAGCACATGAATAATCACACCAGCCAAGACTACTCTGAATGAACATGATATACAGTGGCAGGAGGAATGCAGAAAAGGCATCTGTGGGAACATTTTCAAAACATTAAGAGTTTGAATTTTCTGATGCCTGAAATATCAAATTGAAAATGTATCTCAGAAAAACTAAAAATAGTCCAGTGTTAGTATTTTCTCTGCTTTGGACAGGTGGTTTTGGCTATTATGAAGAGGTATAACTGAATTAGAATAATAACAATGACAATGCTGCAACTCAAATTGAAATTGTTTTCCCCACCTTGACATTAGGGGTCTAAAACTTGCAGCATGCATGTTCTGAGTAAAGGAAAGTATTTGTGTAAGCTTCACCAGTGGCAGCTCTGAAAACTTAGCACTGTCTATAGCTACCTTTTGAAAGAGCCATGTCAAAACAGAAGGCTAGGAGCCAGAAAGTTCTGATACCTAGCCCTGGACATGATACACACTCACTTGGGTAATTCACGTAGACTCAATCCAGAAAGATATTAAAGGCTTCCTGTGAGATGCAGAGATGTAGCACTGGCATAGATTTCTGCTGAGAAGCTTCTTCTGGAATACCATTTATCTTTCCTGCTGCTGTGGTGAAGAGAGAATGATGTGGAGGAGTTGGATGTTGCAATAGTGTGCTTGCACTGCTGATAAGCCAGATGGCAAAAGAACTGGTATCACTGGGATGGACAGTGCTGCTAGTTTGTCCTGCCTGCCTGTAAAGGGAAAAAGAATAAAAGCCAGCTATAAAAACTGCACGTTTTAAACAGAGAGGTACAGGGGGAAAGGGTAGGGCAGAGCTGACTCACCTTGGGTTCAAAACAACAAAACACATAGTTTGTCCTGACATATATGAAGAGGTCTTATAGCAGATTATTGAAACATGAGGTTGGTTTACGGGACAACTTTGGCACTGATAATTTGCCAAATCACTGAATAGTAATTTCCCTCTTCTTCCTCACAACTTTTTCGCCCCACTGCTCCCCTTCAGTAACAATTACACAAAAACACAACTCCTGTTCATCTGCTTGATAATTGTATTTTTTAAGGATAGCCAGCCAGCACTAATGTCTGAAGCTGCTTTCCTCTTTTAAATCTATAAAGAAAGTAAATTACAATACCTCCAAGGAGCACACAAGTTCAGGGCTCACATGACAGATAATTTTGGAGCTTACAGTACCTTTGCCAGCAAAAAAGTCTAGTTACTAGTTTCCCAGTTACTAGTACTTTCTTTGCCAGCAAATGGTGGGCCAGTTATTGGAGATTAACAATCACAAAGTTAAATATATCAATTTATATACGAACAACCCCAGCAAACTGAGCGTGGATCGGTCAGCAGAGGGGGCAATGTGTAAGCTGACAAAGCTCTGGCGTGTTCTGCTACAGAAGGATGGAAAATAAGGATGACATTGCCCTCTCGTGGGAAACCGCTGAAGTGGAAAGCGGCAAAGCCGCAGCTGGCCGATGCCGGCAAGGTTTGTTAATCCTGCGAGCCTCATTACAGCAGGCCCTTAAACCTCCTGACATTTTCATTCCGTGTGCTCAGGTCATTCAGAGTTGAGAATGTGTGGCATGTTACAGGAACAGGATTAAATCTTTACTAAAAAAATTCAGTGCGTTGGCTAGGGATATAACTGTGAGGCTATGGCTCAGAAGCATCCCTTTGAAAGCCAGATATTTGAGGTCAGGATTCTCTTTACTGAAAGAACAGAGTGAAAAGCGCCACTTTTTAGTGTTTTAGCTGAACAGCTATGACAGAGCTGTGCCACTGAGAGTCAAATCCTGCTAATACTGCTTTGCTTTAAAAATATCCCCTCTGTTCTGTTACCAAGAAGTTCATATCTTCTAAAAGTATCATTCATACTGTACAGAGCGGTGGTATGGAGGTGATTTAGGGTTAATTTCAGGGGAATTATAAATTATTATGGACTGTATTGAAAAACATGTTATAGAGTGGGTTACTGTCCAGCCATGATAGTTGTGAACATTAAAAATGGGCTATCGTGAGGAGTTACATTTTTTAAAGAAAGATGGTTTTGATTTTTGTCCAGATCTCTTCAGAGAACCTTGTAAAAGATGAACTATTCAACTGGTAAACTCGGGATGGAGAAGAGTGAGCAAAAGCAAGAAGCAGGGGACAGGTTGAGGACAGGAAGGCTTAGAACAACTGAAACTGGTTTCGCATTAAGGAAAGCAGCATATTACAGGTGCCCAGATAAGTTTTGCAAGTCCACGTGGCTGCAATGACAAAAGTGCAGGACAGTCTCAGGATATCTTTATGAAGGAGGCACACAGGCCTACAGGTGAATCACTGTTAACAGCATTGTTATTGCTACAAGAGGATTGTTCTAGTAAGCATGGCTGCCAGAATACTAACAATTAATAAAGATTCTCTTCTCAACTCAATAAAAATATTCCAAGCACTTGCCATCCACTGTGGGGAGCAGTAAAACAAACAGCAAAACTACGCAGGAATAAATAAAGCTAAATATGCTCTGGTTTTAGAATGGCTTGTTTTTCTTCTATTCTCCACAAATATATATACATATATATATACACACATACGTACACATACATACATGTATGTATGCATGTATGTATAAATGTGCGAAGGAACTGCAGTGACTAACTCTTACTCTCTCAAAGTCTTTGTTCCAACTGTCTCTATTTCAAGTTATTTGGGATGGAGGACACATGATGACAGAACGAGCCATACCTTGCTCATACACTAAATAGTGTTTTGACGATTCAACTGTTGTAAAGGTGGGCAGTAAGAGGACTCTAACTGACTAGAAAACACAGCAAGAAATTATTCAGACAGCTTGTCTTTCAGGATAACACAACAGAGAAGGCAAGCCCTTTCTAAAAAAAAAAAAAGGGTAACTTTACTGTGTTGGATATTTCACCAATGAAGTGTTTAAAGAGAGAAAAAATGTAGCAATAATGTGTCTCTAGATAAAGCTGTCTGGGTTAAATTCAGGAGGAAGAGGAAGTGTGCTCAGTGGCTGTTACCTGGTGCAGAAATTACCTTGTGGCTCCTTCTGATACGTCTCCTGGTGACAGAACAAGGTTCCAGTATCAAAAAAGAAAATAAGGTAGTAGGCCTCCCGACTTTAATGGGCATTTTGCCAAGTCTCTGGCCAACAAACCTTAGAATGCTTAGCTGTCTGAGTGAACAGAGTGGAGTTGTCCCAGCATAACCCCATCCCTCCTGGACCCTCATGTAACATGCAGCCCCGAGCCCCTTCTGCTCCAGTCCTGGCTTGTCCTGAGGCTCCCAGTGTATCCCAACTCAGAATTACATGGATGCAAGAAAAAAATGTCTATTTCTCCCACTCTGGATGATCCCATTCCTTTCACATGTCTCCCTAAATTCCTCATCCTAAGCTGGCCATCTTCCCTGGTCTTCTCACTCCAGCCTAAGGTCTCTGTCCAGAAGCCAGTTGCTGCCTGCTCTGCTGGCACAGGTACTGCTGCTCTCCCTCCCACATAAATACTCTGGCTCCTTCTTTCACAGGGATTAAAAACCGCAGGCATGAACCGCTTTTACCAAAAATCTGCCTGGGCAAGACACTGAGAGCAGGAGAGGAGAGCATGTCCTGGAAAAATGGATGCAGTAGCACAAGAGGATTTCAGTATGCCTTTAACACCACCAGCCGGTATTCCCATCTCTTTAACTGGGCTTAGAAGATGCCTGTAGTGACTATGCGTCCTTCCTGAGTCCTACATTATGTCTGGTGTCGTGTGTGCTCTGGAACTTCACCATATTTCTTGGAGTAAATGTTCTTTTCCTATACTGCAACTGCATAATTTTTCTTGGAGTATTTCCTCTCCTTTTACTTTTTTAGGATATACATACATTTCTTGGTGTAAGCATGTAACACAACTTGTTATGATAGCATTTTTCATTCATACTACTCTGAAGAGAAAAATACAGGCATATGAAGGCTCAAACTTATTTAGCAATTAAAGCTACAGGCATTTTGGATATATTTTTTCATACTCAAAGGAAAATATGGTTCTTTCCAAATATTTCAGACCAAGAGAACATAACTTCTCACAGTCTCTAACAACCAACTTCTCTAACTGAAAACACTGTAAAGACATTATGGTTTTGTGAATTATCTCTAGAGTCTTTATCACAATTCTGCAGTAAGTCCCTAGATGTAGTTTGGTAACCACTGGCTTAGGAATTGAATCACACCACAATTTGTGTTTAGGCCCCGGCATTGCTAGAAAATTCACAGGAAACTTTCCCAGATACTTTCACTATGTCTTGATTTCTCTCTTAGTAAAATTAATACAGATCATATTAGCTTCTTCCCAGGACTGTTGGGATGACTGGTGTTTTGATAATGGTGAAATCTGGGTGAATGTGACTGGAGAGGCACAGAGTGCCATTATTAGGTTTTGCCATGAAAGAAACCATTACAGATTAGGATTTCAGCAGAATTTAAGGAAAGAAGATTAGAAAATTTAAAAAACAGACAATAACCAAAGAACAAAGAATGCTCACCATCTTTCTTTAAATTAAGTGTTAAAAAAAATTACCTAGTTTAACAGTTGCAGAAAACAGACAGATTCATCTACAAGAGAAGAAAGTAAAAAACACAGTTATGCAGAAGAAAAGAATTCTGCCTCTAGCTGCTGCCTTGCCTTCCTCAAAGCCGGGTAATGACATAATCTGTCAAAATGTTTTAAAAAGCATAATGTCTTAACCACTTTTGCTTGTGAAATTTTAATCTCCCTGACTTGTTTACAGCTTTTCAGATTCTAATATTTGGAAGGAAAGGCTTATTTTACAAGACTAAATTAAAACATCAATTGCTTCATTGTTTCTCATAACAGATGATTTTTCCTAGTGGGCAAATTCTATTGTTTAATTGGGAAACGAACCTTAAAAATCTGACCTGGAGTCTGCTGTTTTCCTTGTGCTTACTAGTTTCTATTTGTGAATTGATTTGCTGGTTTCATACTAAAAACTATTCCCTTCCATTTATTTTTTGCAGTTTTGAGTCCTAAGAGAAAAAGCATTCTTCTTATCATTACTACTTCCATCAATTTGCTTTTGCTGTTATTTTAGTCTATAGCAACACAGCTCAAGATTTCCACGTGTTGCAAAATAATGCAATATTGTTGTTCACACTTGCAATATCAATTAAAAGAATCATAATTTCTGAGCATGTGGATCAAAATGTTAATACCAGTACATTTTATATGGGAAATAATAGTTACTTTGCTACATTATAGCACCTATTTTAAAATGCTTTTTCTTCTAAAACTATTGTTAATATTTACGTAAATTGTAGAAATGCTCTCAAAGAGAAACAGGGTGTAAGCTGAGAAAATGGTGTCCCTAGAGATCAGTGTAATGACTGTAGTGAGATCAGTGCCAGGGAGAAATATAAATTTCCATGCTGTGCTGAAAATCTTTCTTAAATTATTTAAATCTCCCTTAAATCCTATTTTTAGAACTAAATTTAACTTAAATGAGCAATGGAACTTGTTCCAGCGTAAGGGAGAATTTCTCTTCAAGAATCTGTCTGGTTTCATTTGGACATTTGTGCATTGCAGGGATGTGTATGAATGTGATCTAGTTTTTCTCCAGAGACAATCACCTGCCTGAGACAGTGGTGATGATCTTCTGGAATAGCCTCTGCAGTTTCAGACATGCCTGTAGCTAATAACGTGTTATCTCACCCTCTGAACTAGAAAGAAAAGAAGGGAGTTACAAAAAATATTAAATTATAAATTAATTTTAAATAGAAGTACTGTTTTACCATTGCCTTGTTTTTACACACAGAAACATATTTCCTGCTAGGATAAGCCAGAAGAATGAGAAACCCAAGTATTCATGCTGGGATCAGTTACCTTGTAGGGCATCAGGTCAGTGACATATTGCTTAAATATTTTTCATCCAGAGACATAAATTGAAGACTGGCAAGCAATCCTCGAGTTTATTATCAGTTTTAGGTGAGTCAAAGAAATTTGGAGCTCCATGCAACCTCATGGTATATGTATTTCTTTACATATACAGTATTTCTTTAATGAAGTAGTATTTTATCCTGCACTATCACTGTTGGGAAAAAAGTCTTTGTGTTTCAAGGCTGTTAAAAACCTAGCAGCATGTTCTTTGCACCTTTTTCAAATTTCAGAAAGCCATAATAAGGTGTAAGCTGTGTGAGTCCATATTCTCTTTTCAATAAAATAGATTATTAAGTAAGAGTTTCATTTTTCAAGACAAGCTCAAAGATAGAGGGATTCTTACCGTGGCATGTGTCAGGAATAAAACCAGTAAGAGTGGAACTTTACTAAAAAAAAACTAATAAACAAAAAGTCTTAAATGAGTCATGAAAGCAGCATGAAATAAAACCCACCAATTTTTAATTTTTAATTTTTTTTTTAAATCTTGTATTTGTTAGCTGCTGTTCCATCCTAGGTAACTGATATGAACTAGAAATGCTTACCTGTCTGATCAACATGCATCTGCTTTCCTAGTTCTCAGTTATTTATGGTCAATCATAAATTGTTTGATTTTGAGGTCCTATAACAACAATTTAAGTCTAAAAGTAGTACACTGTTGGATAACTTAGTTTTGTTTGCTTTAAGATGATCTCCTTCTGCTTTAAGATGATCGCCTTCTGAAATCATTTGGTATCCAGTGATATAAATGACAGTTCTGCCTAATTAAATCAGATACTTACATCTTGAGTTTTTAACCTAATTTTCCATCCTAACTTCCAGATTGTAACTCACTGGTCTAATTTTACCTGTTCATTTTTTAAAAGGGAATAAATTTTTCTTTTAACATGCATTTAAATGCGCAGTGAGTACAAATAAAAGTCTGCTAGATTTTCTCTTAGTAATGCATGAAACTTTAGGAGGTAATGTACTTCAGTATAAAATGTTAAGTAGAAGAGTGATAAATATGGATGACAAAAACTGGAGATAAAAGTGGGAAAATAGAGATTTTATGCTGAAGGTGATTACTAGGCCAGGGCTAATCCCTGCATTAACTGTTCCTGTGTTTGGCAAGCTGGTGAGATTAAAATAGCCTTTATCCTGAGTCCTCAGGAACTGACAATCTCTTCTCTAGACAAAACATTTAAGTGTTCAGAGAGGAATCTGAGCATCTGAGCAGCAGCTGAACAGGCAGGGTTTCGTAACATGGGTTATGTACAGGGTATGAAGAGGGAGGATGTACCAAATACAGTTTACAATCTTTTGCTCCTTCACCATCCCTAGAAAAGGACTAAGCCTGCTTCTTTGTTACCATTTGATGAGGATTTAAGTTTGGATTCGGTTGCTGGGTCTGGGCTTTTCTGTTCCATACTGAAAGCACAGCTGATACAGAGGGGTATGTCTGACCCCTCCATTCTTCACCCCTGCTTGTAGTTTGAGCTGCTCTTGGCCTTTGGTCTACAGCAACAGATAGCAGCCTGAAGGCCAGGTTAATAGCAGCTCCAGGTTAACACACGTCCCCCCTTTCCTCTCTGCCTCCTAGTCAGGAGCAGCTGCAGATGGCTGCACCTCTTGCTAGCTTGCATAACTCTCAAACACCCACTCCCCTACTATTTTAAGTAGAAGAGACCCACCCATGTTCCACTTCAATAATCACCTGAGCTCTATCCAACATGATAATTACACCAACCTTCTGAAAGACAGAAGAATGCTTCTGGAAACCCAACAATATCATATTGCCTTCAAGAAATGCAGCTGGGCTATAGAAACAAATTGTTTGTCAATAAGTACAGTTTGTCAACAACACAGCTGAAAATAAACTGTAGGATAACCAGACTGCACTCGATGGTCCCATCAGGTTCTCTTCTTAAAGCTCTCGCAGATAAAACAAATACTTTCTAACATAGCTTCTAGAGCCCTGATACTGCATATTGTGTTTTGGCATCTGACCAGTAAGTAAGAATGTTCTAGGTTGAGATTGAAAATAAATACCTCACACTAATGTCTTCCTTCAAAGGTCAAGTACATCACGACTTTTTAAAACACATCTGGTAAACAGATTATGAACCACAGCTCAGTTGGTGAGCAAGAAACATTCTGCATGGACTCACAGTTGAGTTCATGTGGTCAGAAATTTCCAAACTTAAAGTACAACAGAACATAAACACCTAAGAGGTGGCCTAGGTTATTGCACTTCTGTGCATTCTTACACAACATACCTGTCATACTGCAAGAACAGCTTACTTCACAGATTCTTGTCCGGCAGGAGGTTATTTCCACAGCTATAGAACAGAAAGGAGAAAGAGGTTCAGTTCTCTGTCAGGACAAACCATGACACAACACAACACTATCAGGGTTTACGTACATTTATGGCAGATACAAACTGCTCTGTGAAGGGGATCCAGTCAGGGCAGCAGCAGCTGTAAAGAAGGAAACAGTGTTTCAGGAGATGTACCCATTTTTTCCTGATAACCCAGAAACTGCATCCATACAAACTCACAGATCTCTGTCCAGCTTCTCTGTCACTCACTTCCTATCACAGCAGTGATGCTGTTGTGTCCTTGATCCAATTTTGACCACACCAAAGTCTGCTTCCACATACCAGCCAGAAAGTAGTTTAGTTTTGGACATTGATAGAAGACTCAAAGTTAGCGCTTACTCTCTCAACAGGAGCAGAAAGTCAGAGGTTTGAAGCTTTGTCATTTGTTACCATCTAATTGAAGGGTTTGTTTTGGTCAGTCTTGTTCATCTTTAAAGGAAGTCACGCTATCTTGGATGACTTGAAATATCTTGAAACTCAGTAGAATTTTCCTGTCACAACTCCACACTTGTTCCAGCCAAGTCCCAGGCACTTCAAGCTTGTTTCATGCTGTTAAAACTACTTAAACCTCAAGCAGTTAGTTCTGTCTTTCTTTTTTTCACATGAGGGACACTTTTGCGTTGGTCTCTGCAGCTGATCTCTCCCTCTGCAACACGCACAATAAAATCCTCCATATACTCAAATTCTTGCGTGGCCTTAAACGTGCAATTGTTTTCATTTCTCTTGGAGGAGGTGAAAAAGTGTCAACTTCAAATGTAAATGGGGACACTGTTAATGTGAATATTCTTCTAGTGATAGGTGTTAATTAATGTATCAGTAAAAGCAGCACTCTTCACAAGCACAACTACCTGCAGCACTTAATATGGATCCAGGGAACACAGTATGTGTTTTTCAGTGTTGATAAGCAAAGATAAGTTGGGACTCCAGGATTCAGACAAGATCTGAACTCATTCCCCTTGCCTGCCCTTCCTTCTCTGCTCTCTTCACCAGATAGGACTATATGTGATGGCAGCTTTTATGAAATTGTAGAGAGGAGGTATCTTGACGTAGATCATGGAATTTTGCCTTGGTGGCGCCAACAAGATACAGCTGCATTCCAATATATGTAGACTGCACTGGGTCGCAAAATGTGTATGCATCGGTATTGCATCAGCATATCTGGAGCTTCAGAGCACCCTTCAAACATCTCAGTCTTCAGAGGTGGCATTCAATGGAGTGTTATACTAGGAGAAACCAGGGGAAGAGAGACAGAATCATGCACACAATGAAATAGAGATTATAAGCCCCAATGTACCATTTGAGGTTGGCAATATTGCTATTAATTTCCAAAAAAGAAATAATCATAATCAGTAGATGGCTGCATTAAGGAAAAATTACTAAAAACATCCTCTTCTATGCTTAAGCAGGTATGTTATCTGTTGAAGAGAACTTAGGACTTTGACAGTCCTGCTAGAAACCTGAGTGCCTTTCAAAACCAAACTGAAGCTACTACCTAAGAGGAGAATCTCAGTAAATGGGTCTGGGACAAAGCCCCACTTATTCAAGTAAAATAACTTCCTTTGAAAATAATTTTGATCCAAGCATAACAATATTGGTAAATTTTATGTTTGCATGGGAAATGTGCCCTCCTGTTGTACTTGGGAAAACAGTAATCTCTGAAAAACATGTGCTTGGATGCCCTGTGCATGCACTTAAGGTCATTTGTACAAGAAGGGTTGGGGAGGTTTGGCTACCACCTATGCAAAATGGTTGTTTATTGTTCTAAGAATCTATTGATTTGTCAATGTCCTACAAATCCAAGCAGGCAGAGTTACTGGAACAGCTAGTACAAACATTTCCAGGACAGTGCTTGTATTTATTTACAACCTGCCTACAAGTTTTGTTTATCTGTTTGAATTGTTAGGGCTCCCATCTCATTCCCTGCCCAGAGGGGACTCTACATAAGAACACCTCTGTGCCAAGTTACTGCAACTTCTCTTTGAAGTATTTCTTTGGGACTGTACCAGTATGTTTAAATGCAGGGGGTTTTTGGACAGAAACAGCACCTTCCATAGCAACTTCTTCACCTGACACTGACAGTTTTAATATTGGAGAGTCATGAGATTGATAATTGAACTTCATCTACTAGAGAAATTTAAATGATGTTGAGGAGGTAAAAGGCTTAGAAGTGTTTCTGTTTGGTTTTGGTCATTTATATGTCCATCTTCACAGAAAATGACAGAAAAAAAAAAATAGAGTTATCCTTTTATGAATATTGGCCACAGAGAGAACACATAACAGGTAAACTCTTATCAGTGGCTGGTCTTAACAAAAAACTGTGCTGTACAAAAGGCAAAACCAGGCTGTGCACAGGGTAGAAATGAAATGAAAAGCAAAAAAAAAAAAAAGCCCTGTCATGTATGTACCAACTACTACTTGAGTTCTATAGAGGACCTGTTTGCAGTCTAGATTTAACTTAAACTTCAGGAAGAGCTATTCTATTCATATTTTGTATGCACTCTCAGCTGAGAAGAAAAGCGAGAGATAAAGTTAGTATTAAAAATTTATATCAAAATATCATTACAGCATTTCAAGGAATTTCCAAGTACCCACTTTTGGTTTTTTTCATCTCAAAATCTCATCATTTAAGAGTTTAGGTGAACAAACAGAGATTAAACACCACCACCACCACCCCCATTTTTATGCACATGTACTTAAATATATCATAATACTATTAAAGTTTGAGAACAGCAGCTCTGGAGGAGGAAGAAGGAATGCTTTTTGGGTAGCAGGGTGAAGGAATAAAAGGAATAGAAGAATAGAAGATTAACAAAGAGAGAGATGTTCACTGCCTTTTTAATGTTTCCTTCATGTCTGAATCAGCCTCCAGTCTGCTTTTCCTCTTCCTAAAATAACAGAGTAGCAGGAGAGCCTGCAGCACGCACCTGCAGCAAGTCTCTACAGGATTCAGACTATTTATCAATAAACTGAGTATCAACTTACAATCCTTGCCATTTTTCATAGTTAAGTAATTGTCCAAAAAGTCTACAATAAATTCAAAACCATTGGTTCTTATGCAATCTTTGCATATATTGATTAATGAATAATTTACTAATAATCTTATATCTTGTCCAGTGGAATTAGGAAGAATTCTGCTCCTCTTGTTTTTTAGTAGACTTCTTTAAGAAGGTGCAGCATCAACCAATATCACTATGCTACTGTCTGTTGCTGTATTTAAAAATGAGGTTCTTCTCCACTCCACTGAAAGAGTACTAGTATTCACTAATATTCAAGGTGACTGTGACTAAAAATGGAGAGTAGAAAGTCATCAGTGAACTGAAAAATATTTTTAAAAAGTTAAGGGGACAATTCTGTACATTCTAAGATGAGTAGACTGTAAAGTTCCATTTCTAAAGAAAACATATTCCAAGTAATAATAAGCCTTACAGCTGACCCACTAAGATTTGCTTCTCTAATTTCACAAGGTATTGTTAATAAGAAAATATCTTCCACTACTTTGTACTTCATCCAGGCCAAACATGGATTGTTTAGCACTTACAAGGAAAACAATTTTCTGATATTCCAAACACTGATGTGCAAAACCAACACTCCTTGACTGAAGTCACACCAAGCTTTTTGTACAGTATATATCTTTGTTTCATCATTATGAATTTTACTTGGAACCTGTGTTACTCAATTTGTGTCAGTTATCCAAAGGGCCTAAGTCCACCTCTGTTATAAAATACAGACTTCTTTTATATATGTGCATATAGACAATGAAAGATATCTTGGCTGAAGTAATGCCTGATACCTGACAACAGGGTGCAGTGGATATTTTGCTATATAAATGATTCCACATTCAGGTAACCTATCTTAAAACTTTTGGGAAAACTTCTACTAATTTTTTTTTCTCATCTTATATTTGAAATACATCTGCCATTAGGAGGTCTCAGAAAAGCAGGCAGTGCTTACATCTCACTTGCCCAAAAAATTCACTAAGGAGCTTAGCATTCATTAGGAAAGTATTTATATGGTGAGATGGCAAAAATTAGAAATTGTCTATTGTATAGCCAGCTGTAATTTTAAAAACATCTGAAAGGTGCTCAGAACTCACAACTCTGCTGAACACTTTCTAGAGTTATTATTTTTCATTTCAAAATCCATTTCGCCGGAGCACTTGCTTCTCACTGTGAAGTACATGTGACTTTTTACATTTCCACTCTTCAGAGAATTTTTTTCGCTCCATTACAGGAGAGAAAAAAGGTTTGTTATTAAATTAAACAATTATTCACCCACATTAAATTTCAGACCCTCTTTGTTAAGTTTTCTCATGGTAAGGCAGATCCATGAGATCCATGACGAGTGAAGGCTCTCTTGCTCCAAACTGAGTCAATCAGACTTTAAGTGATAGTAATGTAAGTGCTTGTAATTGAAACAATAATAACTCTGTTAAAGTCTTTAAATTCTAATTCCACTTGGCTTGCACCGGAAGTGGGTTTTTTGGGCTCATTAATTCCATGGATGTCTGGGCTGGGACCCCAACCATGAAGAGACAGCTAATCTGTGCTTTAGATACAACATGTGCATTCATCAGAGAGACCTGATAAAATTTTTGATGTTTGCTGCTACATATTTTAGCTAAAAAAGTGATGGAAAACAGTTTCTTCTTAACCTGACCTGATGTTAAAGTGGGAGCTAATATCATAGAACCGTAGAATGGCTTGTGTTGGAAAGGACCTTAAGAATCATCTAGCTCCAGTCCAGCTTACAGGGCCAAGTTTTTTAATCCAGGGGTAAGAAAAACTGAGCAGAACTATAAATAAATATAAATAAATCCCATAAAATAAAATAAAGTAGAATAATATTTCTTCAGTACTGACAAACAAATATGTTCTATTTATAAGTCATTACATTTTCTGATTTTTCTTGTTAAGGTAGATAAGAAAATACACGAGACGTATTTCATAAACAGTAATTTATTAAAGCAAACAGTTTCTTTTTCTTAATAAAATTTACTAGTCACCTGGAAAAAAGTAATCAATAAATAGGTTTTTTGCATTTATTTTTACTGTGCTAACTTTACAAATAAGTGTTTGCATAGATTTGACAGTCTTTAGTTATTACTGTCTAAACAGCCTATTCTTCTAAAGTTCTTCAGTATTACTTGAAATGGTTCATACTAAATACCACAGATCGAACAATACAAATATAACAATCATTGTATTTTATGACACTGGAATAACTGGTCTTCAAGTCAAATCCAAAATTTGTTTACAAGCAAAGAAATAAATAAGCCTTACCCTTCTCATTCTGAACAAAGCAAGAGCCTTTTCAGAGCCCTACCAAATTTTCCACAATGCCTTTTCTTGCTTTTGTTTGTCAGTATTTTAGCTAGAAAAATTCTGAAAGATATCTGCACCCTCCAGCCAGTTCCGGAAACAGGATAGCCCTTTGTCTCTGATCTGTTTTCTTCCCTTGTCAGTAATGACTTCTCCAGTTTGTTTCACAATCACCAGTTTAGGAATTGCTGTTATGTTGTATTTCTTCTTCAGATCACTGAGGGAAAAAAATTAAAAATAAAACACACCATTAGGAGCATTTTAAGAAAAGTCCTTGTCTGTTATGAAGGCTACTCTGGCCAGGACACATGGGAGAGGAGAAGTGATGAGTGCCTGGGCTTCCTCAGAGTTTGAGGCAGAGCACTGGCTAGTGTAAGGAGATGAACAAGGTTGCAGTTGGAAGCCTACACAGTGAAATGCAGCTCTGAGAGTTCAGAGAGCTGCAGCATCCTTCCTGTAAATGTTCATCACTGCTGCCTGCAGTTTCCACAGGAGCAGAGGCTCTTGGAGGCATGAAAGATGTCCATAGAAGCAAAGTTTGACATACTCTTCCACCTTGTTTTTACTAGCCCAAACCAGATGTCGTTCTGGGCCATTTTTACGGGACAGGAGAAGGATCTTGCTTGGATTAGCTTTTGATATTAATTCCCCCACAGATACACTTAAGTGTCCCATAGTGCTCCTTCCTGCAATTTCCATTAAAGCACGATATCTTTTTGTGTAAATGGAAGAGACTGAAGATATTCCTTAAACTCCCTCAGTGAAACAAGCCTTCTACACACAGAAAAGTGAGCAATCAAAATATTTGGGTTGCCAAAGGAAAAAATTTCAACTCCTCCTCTGCACCTTTAGAAGAATCAGAGGACAGACACAAAACAAGTTATAGCAGAATAGCCAAATTCCAAAACACTAACATCTCTCTCAAAACATACTTAAAATACTAAAAGGTAATATGTTGCCTGAGTGCCATCAACCCAAGCAAGAACATTCACCAAAGAAATTTGAGTAGAAAAAAAACGTAGACATTAAAAAATACTTGATGCTAATTCAGAGACATTCCCAATGATTTCCTGAAAAATAAGACTTAAGTGAAATATTGACCCAGATAAGGCATTCCTGAAACATGCCTTCCCTTCTGTATTTTTCCTCAAGAGAAGAAAAATCAGCAGGTGAAGGACACTGCTCTGCTGTTATGTTGGGTGAGCAATAATGCAGGAAATACTGTGGAAGCAGCAATAATAGGTATGGAAAAGGTTGGCTTTCTCGGTGATTTGTGACATACAATCAATCAACCAACAATCCCCATATACCTTCCTGAAATCTGCTAGAACAGGTGAAAAAAACACATTCCAAAGCAAGTGTGTGTAGAGGCCATGTAAAACTACTAACACCTCATACCATCGGAATGACAAATAAGATGGGTGGAGGATGCTTTTTACTGGTTCAGTGGATGATAAGCACAATTGTAGCAATCAGACACAGAGAAGGTAATTTAGTATGGGGACTGGAATCCTACACTTTACTTTTCTGAGGGAATGGATATATCAAGCCCAGCATGGCACCTAGTTCAGACAGCGTTAGGGCGGAAAGTTGCTTGCATCAAACCAGACTGAGGCGTGCACAGATTTTGCTTACATTTGTGTGCAGCTTGCAAGATGGGTGGACCTGAAGAAGGCTCAAAAAGAGTTCTGCAGACAGTGCTTCTTAATCATGGTGTGCATAGGTACACATGCTTACAAAAATTTCTTCTTAGAAGTTGTTAAGATCATTCTCTCCAATAGGGACCTAAAATCCCATGACTCACCTGCACAAGCCACATATGTACCGTGGGACTAACTCCAATGGCAACTCATGGTATCATTAAATCATAAATAGAAATAAAAACCCATGGCATTAAGACTGAGGCAAACTGCAAGTCATAGCCATTGTTAGATCTTTTGATTCGTATGAGAAGGCTGCATGAAAGTTTCTGAGAGCACAGATTTTGTATTTCTAGATAATACGGACATTGGCTGGGAGCTAATTTTCTTTTGCAGCTTGCATGGTGCATACCAAAACAGCACTGAAAACACACCAGTGTTCTAGCTATTGCTGAGCAGTGCCAACACAGCACCATAGCCTTTTCTCGTGCCACCATGCCAGTGAGCAGGCTGGTGGTGCACAAGGATCTGTGAGCAGGCACAGCTGGGACAGCTGATCTCAAATGACTAAAGGATGTTACAGCCCAGGTAATAAACACAATGATCAGCTGTAAAAGCTGAAGAAAAGAGGGGGAAGGGACCAACATTCAGAGGGAGATTTATCTTCTCATGCAATCATTACAGGATGAGGCTCCCATGCTGGAAACTCTTAAATATCTGTCAGTGAATGGGAAGAAGTGAATGAATTCTGTATCTTGCTTTGCCTGTTATCTATTTTTTTTTGCCTTTTATCTATTAACTTGTCTTTATTTCAACCCCTAAGCGTTCTCACTTTCACCCTTCACATTCTCTTCCCCATCCCATGGGGGCAGGGAGTGACCTAGCAGCTGTCTGGGGCCTGACTGCCTACCCAGGCTGAGTCACAACACAAGTGAGTATGTTTATATCAGGGTTTAAGATCTATATGCAAGAGAGTTCTTGAGACGTAGACAAGACGGGGCAGATACAATACAATCTTGGGAACACAAATGGTAAATTCTATACACGTGTAATGTGATATCTGACAATACTTGACAGCTTCCACTTGAAAGTGCTGTCACATGAAAGTGATGGGAATCCTGCTCATCTGCTTCTAGCAGTATGTATGTAACATACAGCTGTAAGAATTTTCTTTTAGCTGTGAAATTTCTGTATTGTTAAATATTAGTCATAAGCATGCACGTCACATGCTTAGGATTCATTTTTAAAGTGTCTGCTGAGATTTTGCAATAGCATTCTAAAAAGTAAAAGAACTATGCAATTGCTCTTAACTGCTCAGATACTTAACATTATTCTACCTTTGTTTTTTAGCACCCCATCCCCCACAATATTTCTGCAGGTGCCAATCCACCCTCACATAAAGCTTCCTAGTATGAAATGTACATGCAACCCTTTTATTTTCCTTTTATGGGCATTCTCTATGATTCTAATTTTTTACTGAGCTGTACAGGCCATCTCAGTAAATACCTGACTACCTGAAAGCCAGCAAGAACTTGCTGTACACGCCAGGCACCTTCACAAAGAATGATGCCTTTCACCGCAGGGTTCAGTACAAACACCGCAGTATGTCTTTGTGTACCATTATCAAAACACCAGTCCTATTTAACAGCATTCACTGTCGACATGTTCTGTCCTACATCTGCTTTTCCTCTCTATCACCCTCTTTCCCTTCCAAGTGCTCACTTCCTACCAGACTGTCTTCACAGCCCACTTCAACAATCAAAATCCTGTGCCTCAGGCAACAAAAAAATTTACATTAACCTGCAGATAGTAAAAGCATCAGGAGCAATATTCCCTATTAGTTATGCCACAGACTACAAAAAGCAGTATAGGTGCAGTTCCATCTGGGAAACAGTCAGGAATGACAGCATGGAGGAGTCTGGGGATCCTGCTTTGAATTCAGTATTTTGCTTCTCTGAAGGAAGGCTTGACACTGCAGTGTGCACTTCACACACTACAAGTAGGAATTCTGGCTGTTTCTTAAGACAAAATTCATCACCAAGAAACTCCATGCTTCTGATGTTGAAAAGTATTTTAGATGGCATACTTAAAATTGTCCCTGTTGCATCTAGAACACGTATCAGGCTGTGCTGCAATTAGGTATGTTAAACACCAAAGCAACCAGCTAGGATATTTTAAACTCACTGAAGATACTAAACGCCTTCTTTACAGTCAAAAAACCAATAACCAATTAATTGCAATGGAATTTAAAAAATACTAAGAAATTTTAAAATATTATCTTATAAATTTAAAAAAAATTATTCCTAATTAGAACTAGTATCTAGCCAGAATTACAGTTTGGTTTAGTGAACACATCTGCTGTAAGTCTACATTGATTCACCAGTACCCCTAATATCAAACTACCAGTTAATCCAACATAAGCACCTTGAATAGCTCCACACAGTCCTTTATTGTTACATGTAAGAAACACAACTTCAAAAACATTGCTTATTCATATCTCTCTGCACTTTGTTCTTCAGTAAGCCACTCTGATCTCATAGTCATCCAACAGGACAGGCCATGCTCCTCTACAGAACTGTGAAGGACATTACAGGACGCCACAGAAAAGCCAATTAAACTCTTTGCCTGCACTCTGCATGACTTAAGCACAAGCAGTCAGAAATAGACCTCTAATCCACAGAGGATGAAGCTGTAAGCACATTCCCATGGGCCATGCTGAACAGCTTACTGGGTGCAGGGACTTCAAGTGCTACATTTCCAATAGGAAACTTGTCTGCATTCTATTATGATTAGTGGATATCAAATACAATCACTGCCTGGGAAGATTGTGGATAACTAAGGAAAACAATATTTAAGCCAGTGGGAACTGTCATTAAAAAAGGCCTAACATCAACTGGCAGTTGGCATCCAGGAATGGGCCAAGAAAGGAGGAAATTGTTTGGGGCTTCAAGTAATTTGCTCTTGAGTTTGTCAAACTGCACTGAGAAAACAAGGTCAGCAAACATGCTCCCTGTTGAACGAGTAGCTGGGGTGTGACACACCAGGTAGCACTCTGAGATGGATCTAGAATCAAAAGGAAAGCTAGAAACTACTAGACACACTAGAAAAGAGTTCTTTATTAGGAATTAATTTGGCTGCAAGTTTTACTACCCAATCTACATTTAAACATCATATTCTCTTCTTGACTTTGATGCTACCTGGAAAAAAAATTTCCACAATCTACTCATTTAAAGAGTAGGAAGAAAAATATCCCTTTGCTGCTATTTACACATATTTCAAGTCTCCTGTTATAAGCATTTTAGTAACCCTGAACATCTTACTTGTGCTCCTGTAATCCCAGTCTATACTTATAGGAGCCAAATCAGATTTCTGAAAGTCATCCAAATGAGTCTCTACCCTTGATATAGGTCATCAAAACAATTCTTGGTATCATCCTTCAGCCCATTACTTACACACAGTCATGTCCTTTCCTTTTGCTGTTTTCATGAGCAAGCTGCCTACAGGAATGTCACTTAGGAAACTGAACAGCGCAGGAATTTTACACCCCAGTTACCAGGTGCAGTATGCCACTGCTAAACTCAGTTGATACTGTATCTGTCTGAAATTCTTCACAGTTTGCTCTGCTTTGCTTCAAGTAGTTCAGTTACAAGTTTTGCTGCTTCCTCATTTGCCTTTTTCGCAGAGCACTAACCCAGTCAATGCAGACCAACCTTAGTAACAACTACCTCCGTGCTGGAAAGCAATCACTTGATCCTCACAAGCCATTCATTTCTTTTTACCTCACTCATCTCTTTAACACATGTGATCTTTACTAACTCTTGCTCAAAGATCTTTTAGTTTCCAAAGGAAGTGCACAAACCCGCGCTCTTTCCATACGGGACGGGCTAAAACCAAGTGAGCAAGCTGTCTCAGTGTGTGACAGCCGGCGGCAGCCGCGTCTCGGGGCTCCAGGGACCTCAGCAGGAAGGCAGGTGCGGGATAGCGGGGCACACGGGGAGGTTCCGGGGAGCTTCTATACCAGGGGCTTCCCGGTAAGGGCTGTTCAAGTGCCCCCCGCCCGCCCTCTCCCGGCCCTCGGGGCAGGGGCGCCGGCCGTGCGCTCCCGGCGGGGCCAGACTGCCCCGGGCTGCGGGCGGGGGTGGCCGCCGGTACTCACTGCTTGTAGGGGTCGTGGAAGGGCAGGGCCAGCCAGTCCCCGTGCATGGCTCGCATGTAGCCCACCATCTCCTCGGCGCTGTGGTCGGAGGAGATGAAGACGACCTCGAAGGGGGCGGGGGGCTCGGTCTCCTCCAGCAGCTCCGTGTAGAAGTCGCACAGGATGGGGGTGAAGTCGCGGCACGGCGAGCACCAGCCGGCGGAGAAGTACAAGCCCACGACCTTGTTCTGCAGGGCCTCCTCGGGGTCCACGCTGCGGCCATCCTTGCTGACCAGGAGGCGCCCGCTGAACACATCCACCATGCTGGCACGGCCGGACCCGCGACGGGCGCCGCGCCGGCTGCGAGCCCGAGCGCTC